>ML799320.1:6132-16212 GCA_009831015.1 Picea engelmannii
AAAAAAAAAAAAAAAAAAAATCAAGTTGATTATCAATTTTAAGAATGTCAAATAATTCTAATTGAAATAAAAAAGAGAAAAAAAAATCAAATTGTTCATCATTTGTATAATCCTTAGTTTAAAACCAGAAGACAACCACCCACTTTAAATGTTGGAAAGAGAATAAAGTTAACCCCTCTCTCTTTTTAAATACCCTTTAAATATATTAAGAGGTGGATTAGTTTAGAGAACCAAAAACAAACACTCACTTTTTTTTTCCAACATAAAATTTCACATTATTTCGATTGATAATATAATTTGTAATACAATACAACATTTTAGTTAGGCAAATTTTTGCCACAATCCTTCATAAAAAATGCTTAGAAACCTTTGCTAAAAGTCTTTCTTCAGCCCTCACTGGGCCTTGTTGTACAAAAATAGTGAAATAAGAGCCTTCTAATATTCCTTATATACTGTGTAATTTTTGTAAACTGCAAAACAAAAAGAAGCTACAAAGGTTTATATTAAGTTGAGGAATAAAGTAGGGCCCTCTTGTCCCTCTATCCAAAGGTTGTAATTGTTTTTTTCCTTCTGGATTTAGCATTTCCTTCTTTGACAACTTATTTGCCTCGCAATTTGATTCCCAATAGATATGAGTGTAGTTGATCGAGGTGAAAGAGCTTTGTAGATCTTTGATCCTGTCTTTCCAACACTCTACAACATTGACCTGTAGCTTTTCTTTTTTATTTAGTCATTCTATAAAAAAAATTGAGTCACCCATCATCTGCATGTCAGCAATGTGAAGTCTCCTCGCCAAAGTAAGAGTGACCCAAACTCTAAGTAATTTTGCTCTAGTATTTGTACCTTTGCCACAGTTAAAGGTCCATTTATATACATAATTCTCACTGGTCTTTATCAGGCCTCCAACTCCTCTCAGATGCCTACTTGATAGAGCAGCTCCATCAAACCATCCCATCACTCGTGAAGAAGAAATACTTCTCTTATCTATTCTTATTGTTGGAGTAGGAGATGCCGAAATATTTTTCAAAGCTCCAATTGTCTTGTTTATCACTGAGTGTGTAGAAGGGCGCTCATTTTCAAAGATAGTTTTGTTGCATTCGAGCCATATGTTCCAGCAAATAAAACAAGGCATAATTTGATAAGATGGTTCCTTCTTTATCTGACTATCGAAGCAATCATTCAAAGAGGGTCCCCCCCAAATAGTCCTCATCTTTAAACCTCCTATAATTCTTTGCCAAACTTTTTGAGTAAAGGGGAAATTGACTAGAAGATGGTTTATTGATTCAGGGTCCTTTTGACAGAGGTAACAAATGTTTGGTCCTTCCCACCCCCTCCCTTGTAAATTATCCCAGGTCAGGATTTTGTTTTCCAGTGTGAACCAAGTGAAGAGTTTATTTTTAAGAGTCAGATCCCACTTCCACATAGTTCGCCTCCAACCCAAAGATTTTTGCGACCATATTTTTGAAGCAAGTGCCCCATAAATATTTTTGACAGAAATAATACCTGACTTATCCCCCCCCAATCCAATTAATCACGTCAAGCCTTTCCAGGAGCATAATTTCCGCCTCTGCTAACCCCCTGCAATAAAGGTCCCACTCCTTTGCCAAGTGACCTGTGAAATTAAAATTTACACTATCTTTCCATTGAGAGAATATTGCACCTTGACGTTTCAGCCCATAGGCTTGAAAAACATAATACACATTGTTCTCATTTAGTAAAGTGATCAGATCTTTTGACAGAAAAGACGAAGACCCCATGCCCAGGATCATATCCCTTCAAACAATAATCTCATGGCCATCCCCGGGCTTCCATCTCAACCAATGAATGATGATTGGTAGGGTTTTTTTCATATTTCTCCAAATTTGAGAAGTTGAGGTCAAGTTTTGGGAAGCCGGTATGAGCCAGAAAGTAACTGAAATATGAGGGGAATATTTATCCTTAATTACTATGTGTCAGATCCCATCTTTCATCAGAACTCTCCAAAGAGAGTTTGCTATAAGTGCTTTATTGAAGATATATAAATTCTGCAACCCCCATCCTCCAAGATGCTTTGGTCTTACTAAATGATCCCATCTACACAAATGTAAGTGTTTATTTTCGCTACATCCCGACCAAAGGAAAGTAAATATAATTTGTTTGATTTTGTTAAGAACTTAACCCAAAATAGCAGGGAGCGCCATCCAATACATCGGTTGGCTCTCTAAGATCGCTTTTATAAGGATGAAACGCCCCCCAAGGGAAAGCCATATGTTGCACTCGTGGCTTATCTTTTTTTCATATTTAGCAATTAACCAGCCCCAATGCTCAACCTTATAGTTCCCCATGTTTAAGTAGTGGCCCAGATACTTAAATCCTTCAGACAGATTTACAAAGTTAAAAGGAAAAGCTTCTTTGAAAAGGTTTAAATCTCCCCCCTGGATCCCCCAATAATGAAAGGTTGACTTTGTCATATTTATCTGTAGCCCTAATGCTCTACAAAATAACTTAAGAATTTTTTCAATCTCTCTCCATTCCGATAATGAAGCTTTGGACATTATGAGAACACCGTCCACAAACAGAAGATGAAGAATCTTCATAAATCGTGAGACCTTTACTCCTATAAAGTTTTTTCCGCCTGTCCTGTTTTTAAAAGAAGGTTGAGGCCCTCCCTTACAAGAATAAACATAAGAGGTGATAATGGACACCCTTGTCTCAGTCCCCTGTCACTCTAGAAGAAAGAGGTAGTCTTGCCATTTACCAAAACTACAAAGGTCGCACTAGTCACACAACTCATGACCCAGTGAGTAGTCAAAAGACCAAAACTTGTTTGTATGAGAATCATTCTCAAGAAATCCCAATTTATATAGTCATAAGCCTTTTTTATATCCATTTTCAAAATTAAGGCTTTTAAATGTTTTTGTTTATACTATGGAGACATTCGTGAGTTGTGCCTATCACATCCATAATCTATCTTCCTTTCAAAAAGCCTAGTTGTTCACCAGATAAGGTTCTAGAGAGAATAGGCTTAACCATATTCACAATAATTTTTGAAATAAGATTATAACAAAGCTTACATAAAGAAATCGACCGAAAATAACTAAAAGAAGTAGGTCTGTTGATTTTTGGAATTAAAGCCAGAAAACTTGAATTTAAGGATCTTATCACTGTGCCTTTGGTCCTGGAATCTTCCACCAAGTCCAATAATTCATCCCCCACGAATTCAAAGTAATGTAGGAAGAATTGAACCATCCAACTGTCAAGTCTCGGGCTTTTATCCTTGGCAAATGATTTTAGAACCACCAAAACCTCCTCTTTAGTCCAGGGTCTTTAAATGTGCATTGCCTCTTCCTCATCTACCAAGTGGGGAAAGAGGATGGCTAACGAAACCTGATTGGTAATGTCTGAAGTCCCTGACTCTTCAAAGAATCTTTTAAAAAACAGTTTTGCCTCTTTTTTGATATTCTCTTGCCCTGTTAGGACCTCCCCATCTTCCGTTAAGACTTACCAAAGGTGTTTTTTGTTTCTTCTATGGCTGGAAAATTGGTGGAAAAAATTAGTGTTTTTGTCCCCACTTTTTATCCAGATAGTTTTGCTTCTTTGTGTCCACATTTCTTCTTCCACTAGAAGCATATTGTTTCTCTTTCCCTCCATCAACTTTATATGACTGTCAGTTTCCAAAGTCATCGCTCCCCCCACTTTCTCCTGATATTTTACCAGAAGGTTCTCCTCCAAATTGTCTAGGATTAAGGAATTATGCTTTCTTCGTTGTTTTTCCCAATATTTAATTCTTTGTTTTAAGCAACTTAACTTTCTAACTAGTCTTCTTTGTATTCCTCGTTCCTGAAAAAAATGTTGATCATTCCAAACATCATGAACAATATTAGAGAAAACTGGATCTGACAACCACATTGAATTTAGCTTGAAAGGATATGCATTCGGATAAGTAAAATTTTTAATTTGTAACAGGACCAGGGCATGATCTGACAGGTAAGGGTATTCTACCCAAGACCTGTATCTTCACAAAAGGTTCACCAAATTTTCAAAAATTAGAACCCTATCCAACCTTTTTGAAATACTATCATCCCCCATTCTATCGCTCCTCCGAGTGGGGGCTACTTTATCTGGAGCAACATCAACCAACTTATTTTGTTGAATAAGAGCTTTGAAGTATCCTGTCGATTGGTCGAAAAGACCTTTTCCCCCCCAAACCTCCTCATCGCTTAATGTGAAGTTTAGGTCACTAGCTAAAATAAGGGAGTTGCTTGCCAGTAAACCCCTATCACTTACTTTGTCCCAAAAGGAAACTTTGCATGTACACAGGCCATAGAAATTTAAAAAGGTGACCTGCCTTTTTGAATCACAACAAAGTACCTATCAAAAAAGGCCACCACAATTGATATAAGGATATATAATAAATTTATACGGGTCCCATGAAACCAGAAGACCCCCAAACTTTCCAGCTGAATTTATCGCACATGTTAGCCACCTGGGACAAAGAGAGGTCATGAAATCCCTCGCCTTCTTTTCAATGACTAAGGTTTCTTGTAAGAAAACAATGTCAGGAAAAGTCCTATCTAAATCATGGTTTTTCTCTGGCTAGGGATTTCATGCCTCTAAGCGCCCCAAATTTAGATGAACTGTTAGTTTGTGAAACATGTAATGTTGTGGTCAGCAGATTTTTTTTCCTTGCACTCCTCGTTTTTATAGGGGAAACCTCCAATCCCAGTCCCCTCAACCACAAGTATTATTTCCCTAAAGAATCAACCTTCCTCAAATCGCCTGCTGAAGAATCATCCCCATCAAAACTTTTATAAATTGAATTCCCCTGATAAGTGGGGATGGGCAGCGGTGAAGTGATCTCTTTGTAAGCCGAAACTAGAGTGTCCAAAATAGCCCCTAGAGAGATTTCCCCCAAATCAGGTTGTCTAAAGTTGGAGACAAAATCGGTTCCTCCACTAATCTCATTAAAATCCGAGCTAAGGAGGGACCCACCCCCAATCTCACTAGAATTTTTCCTGAGCTGTTTTTCCACAAGTACAGTAGTCAGAGGTGTAGATAAAACTATCTCATCCCCCCAGTAACAAGAAAAATTTCCCTTCCACCCGAGTGATATCAAGATCCGCTGGAGTAATGCCTGGGGTCCCCTCCTTGCATGGGGCTCTGTTTTCAATAACAGAGGGAAGGGAGCTAGTAGGTTATGTTTCAGACAGAGGAGGTGTGGCCCGAAGCAACCCTTCTTCCCCAATAATAGTGGAATCTAAGACATCATGTTCCCAAGCTGTTAAAGTATGATAAAGAGAGGGACATAGATATTTTAACTTACCCAAAACTGAGTTTTTGGCCAAAGTAGAAGTTTTCGCTGGTTCTGATGGAATACTTTCCTCGTAGACCAAAGACTCCACACCAGGGGAGACCTCCCGAGCATACTTACGAAGCATTGAGTCTTCAGATTCCTCCTCTTCACAACTCCTCGGGAAAAAAATGCCTCGGGTGACCAGTTCTTCAACAAAAAGTGCATCGAAAGGGAATACCGAGGTAATCCAGTCTCTGAGTCACAATGTGACCACACCATTCTATCTCCAAGGAATCTAGTAAACCACTTTGTAGATCTAACTCCACTAGCACCTTACATATTCTCCTTCAGAATCTTTAAAGGATGAATCATCAAATTTTATAAACCTACCTAGCTCATTTCCGATAGCTTCCAATGCTTTATCATTCCATAGTTGAAGTGGAAGCCCTGGTAACAAGACCCACATGTGTCTACACTGGAAATAGTCTGTGGCCAGGTCAAAGTTGATACACCGTCTCTTCAGCATCAAGCTGTTACCATCCAGAACCCACATATTATCTAAAATCAACATCGTATCTTCCGACTTTCTAAATAAAAAGCCAAACCAACCACACGAAAGAGAAAGTATCTCAGGTTCATAACCTAACAACGGTAGCCAAGTTGCCCTTACCCAAGAGGGGATAGTCTGTTTGCAGAGGTAACAATAAGAGAGACAACCTACTAGTGCATAGAGAGACAGGAATACATTTCCTCCAAACCCACGTCTGACCCCATCACCAACCTGCATTTTGCCTTATTAGGCTTCGACAGTTTTTTTAATCATTTTCCTCCCGGAGAGGTATGACCCCAATTACCCTTAGAAAATCTAGTTACAGGGGTTCTCACGGCATACAAACCACCTGTTGGTCTATCAGAAAAGCTTCTCCGGTTATAAAAAAACCCACAGGCCCTGCATCACCAGCTAAAAGAGTAGGAGAGTCTACAATACTATTTTCACCCACTAGCTTTATTGTTTCGACTCCCTGGTATGAAAAATTATCAACTAGCTTAAGGAAACTAGTTGTCCGACCGCCTGTAGTTAACCCGTTTGAACGCGCTTGAGGTAATGTGTGTGTGGTTAAGTCCTTTGGACGATTTGCACTAACTCCCCTTGTTTCCTCCAATGCAAAGAAACTCGCACTCTTCTAGAGGGCCTCGTCAGCCACACTCATTAGTGCGATGACCTCAGCCTCCATCTGGGGTTGTTTAAAGCCCAGACCACAACCACCCGCCACCTGCTAAGCACTAAACTAAACTTGACCCTGCAACAGGGCACGTCAAAACAAACAGATGAAGCATGATTTAGGAGGCCTGTCTAATCTCTGACGGTGTAGTCCTACGAACAATAACACTACAATCTAGGACCTTCGCCAAATGTTATCACCAAAAAACCACAAGGACCGACGAAAGCTACCGCCAAAATGGAGAAAACTAGTAGCCATAGTAGCGGTTGCTAGTTAGTAACAGGACATTTAAGGACTTCTCCCACGCCAATTTGGAGAAGGACTTGTTGCAGGTTTCAAAAACGCCATTAGTTCTCCATTAGTTCTCTTACACTTGCCCAACCAAGTGATAGCACTTATAACAAGGTTTATATTATTCTTTTATAAACTAAGTTATAAACGGTTTAATTATATATATAAAACAGTCACCCACTTTAAATGTTGTAAAGAAAAGAAAGTGATTTTTTTTAATACCCTTTAAATGTTGAAAGGTGCTCAATTGTATATGGAGTTTTTAATAGGTTAAATTTGTAAATAAATAATTAATATTCAATATAAAAAAATTAAAATTTAATTTTTATATAAATTGAAATTTAAAATAAATAATAAAATATCTAAAAAATAAATAAATAAATATTAATAAAATTTTCAATTAAATATAAAAATATAATAAAAAAACACACATAAATATAATTATTTTAATTTATTTTTAATTCACTGCCAACCTAACTTGTACATCATGCTAACATTCCAACTAACCATTGCCTAACTTCCCTCCACCGCTTGTGGGATGAGGACAAAAGTAATCATAAAAGATGAAAACGAGAAAAGGAGAGAGGCCCGGAAAAGTAATGATGGAGAAGAGTATAATTGAGGATCTGTATGATGACAAGGTGATCTCACTCATTCTTATATTAATCATATCACAACCTTCATGTTTGTCGTTATACCATTTTCTAATTATATAATTACCTCCTAATTATCATTATACCACTTCAATAAAATTTTATTTTTTTATAAATATATTTTAATTAATTCATTAAAATAAATTAAAAGTCATTATATAGAAGTTATAACTTCACTTTGACATTGACACAATACCCACTCTACTTTTACCAACCCACTATATAATACTTCCCTAAATTTCAAATCATATTAATTGAATACGCGCGCTATTAAATAATCTCCTAAGTTTAGAATCTTGTTAATTTAATACTTTCAAATTTCATATATGCATATACATATTTTAACATTAAAACATGTAGAAAGTTGTAAATATTATGAATTATACAACATGTTTTATTTTTTGTTTTTTTAATTAATATGTAATATGTAAATTATTTGTGTAGTTTTTACACAAATAATAAAATAAAATAGAGTGTTTCTAAAATAGTCATGGAATAAAAAAATGTTCATCTTTGTGATATTTAAAAAGTGGAGACCCAAAACACCTTGTGTTAGAATGTCATGAATATGTTTATATTAAAGTTTAAAAATTTCTTTTCAATTTTTTTTAAATAAAAATATTTAAAGTAAATTAATTAATATATTTTTTTTTAAATTTAATTGGTTTTAATAAATAGTAATAACTACCACCATCATCATATAACATGTTTATTATTTTATTTTATATGTTTTTATTTTTATTATTATTTTTTTATTTTTTTTATGATGATTAACGTCCACTAAAATTGAATTGGTCTATTAGATCTTAAGAAGATAAGAGATTACTTGAAATTCTTGTGTGTGTGTGTATATATATATATGTGTGTGTGTGTGTGTGTGTGTGTGTGTATAATTTTTTTTGTGACTGGCGGAATCGACAACTCACGGTTCTCGTACTCGTATGACACAGGGTTGATTCATGTCTGCTACCTCTATAACTTCCAAGTGTGTTCACACAACCCGCAAGCATGGCGCACATGTAAATCAGGGTGAGAATCGAACGTGAGACCTTTGTTTTACATTTCCTTCCATTTACATGACACTTGCCAATCAGTCTACACCCCCGCGGGCAATAATTGTTTAGAATTTTATTTCTATACTTGAAAAGCATTAAAAGAACTGTTCCAAGATCACCAAAGTTTTGCTAAGTTAAAAGGTTAAGAAGGTTGGTAGTGTGACAAATCTTTTGAAAAATAGATCTCATCTAGATATATGTTGGACATTTTAAGAGAAAGTGCTTTCTATCCTCAATCTTCTTAGTGTCACAAAGGTGGTAGACTCTTTCATCCTATTGCATTTGAGAATTGACCAATGTCCAATTTCACTATGGAGCTCATGAGAATTTGTTCTTATTTTAGATTTTAGCAATGTTTTATTTTCTTCTTTACACTTGTCAAAACAGAGAGATTTTTTTTTATCTTCTAGATTATGGTTGATTACCTCCTTATAATATCTTAATTTTCTTTTTCCCTCTAACTCTTTATATTTGTAGTAGAGAATCTTGCATTGTCTGGGGTCTTAAAATAAATCAAACATTTGATATTCTGCGATAAACAAGAACCCACAGGTAAAGTGCAGAAGGTGGTGTGTGCATAACACAAGAAATTGGAAAAGATGAAAGAACCAGTGTATTGAAGGAAGATGGATGGAGGAACCACATTTTCTCCTTAAATTTTGATGTAATAATATTTTTAATATTATCCTTATTCTACAATATGATCTCTTCCTATATTCCCTAATGGTTTATCTAGGACTAGGCATTCTTATGCCATCCCCACTTGAGCCGAAGGTGGTTTTGGCTAGAGTTTGAAGCAATTTTAGGGAGCCTCTTGTATTCCATGTTGTTTAACTTGTTTTTATACATTAGGTATTTGGTCATAACTGTGCTCTAAATGAGGAAAATGCTTGCTTATGTGAGGAGGGTAGGATATGGTGTATTTCCTTTAATTTTGATAATATATGTTTTAAAATTCTTTTGGATTTGCTCTATCTTTCTTCATTACTCTCTAAAGATACTACATCCCAAAACTTTGCATGCATATAAAATAATAGGAGTAACTAGAGTCTCAAAGATGAGTTTTTTCTTATCCCATATCCAAAGATCTGTTGATTTACAATTGTTTTCAAGCCCATAATACGCTTTCCACCCTCCATTTATCCTTTTCTCAATGCTATAATTCCAATTGAGCTTGTGATGAATATTGATTCCAAGATATTTGTAAGAAGGCACTTCCTCCAAGTTGTTGTTGTCATATACACAAGTATCGTAGGTGATCTTATTAGATTTAATTATCACGACCTTTATTTTGTCAGTATTAACAGTCATACCCATATTGGAGAAGAAATCCTTGAAGATTCTTAGTTGCTTGCCAAGATCACGGGGACTCCTCACCACAAGAATAATATCATCAATGTAAAGAAAAAGAATGATGACTATACCAGTGAGAGTTGGGCCAACACAAATTGTTTCTTCCAAACTATCTTCTAACTTATCAATATACAGGCCCAAAAGAATAAGGGATAAGGGACAACCTTCATTGACTCCAATATAAACATGTAAATGATTTTTTTTCTTAAATTCCTATTGGAAATTTGTATGAT
>ML799320.1:18868-33634 GCA_009831015.1 Picea engelmannii
TTAAATAAAAAATTCAATAAATAAAAATAAAATTTATTTATATTATTAAGAAGTTTTTAGTGTTAAAAAAATTACAAATAAAAATAAAATTTATAAGTCCAAAGGGGTTGGATCCAACGCTGGAAAGCGAGGAGTTTTTTTATTGTTGGTCAAGGTTCAATTCTCGTGAGGGCTTTATCTGGAGCCATGGGAGCACCTTGAAGTAGTGGTCCAACATGTGGTTGCACCTAGAGATACTATATTAAATTATATCGTGACCCGTGCGCACATAAGTGGATCAAAACCCACCCCCATGTCCTTCAAATTTTTAAGTGATTATATCCTAATTGCCACAATGACAGGGGGTCAGTGGATAGGGTTTCCTTAGCTGCAGACCCTTGTTCCTTTCCGCGTTGATTTCTTGCTTGTAATCCTCCTATTGGTGGTTGCGAAGCCAAGGCGACCTCAGTCCCATTTTTTCTCTGGTGTGCACACGGTTTTGCTTGATGAGGCGGTTGCTAGAGATCCATTTTTTTCTGTTGTTTCAGAGGTGTCGGGGTACGTACAGGCTCTAGTCATTAGTTCTGTGGTGTATCAGAGTGGATCCGCTGCTTCTGGTTGCTCTTTCGAGGGTGGGTAAGGTTTGATCCTTGCTCTTTGTTGATGGTTGCGCCCTCCAGTGGGCGGATCTAGTTTTTTTCTGAGGTTTTCTCTTCTTTCTTTGGTCTGATGTTTGGATCTGGGTTCTTCGTTCTCGATTTGGTGCCTCACGGTAAATTTTTCTCCCTTAAACGATCCAGATCCAGTATGTTGATATCTGATATTTTTTTCCTCTCAATCTCGATCAAAGTTTGATGCTTCCATGGGTGTTCGTGGAGGTTTCGGGTCGTTTTCACTAATGCTGGTTTGTTCAGGGTTTGATGCAAATTCAGGGTTCTCTCTGGTGTTTTGATGGTTAGGGGGTCCCTGGGCTCCTCGTGGGATCTTGAGTTTTGTGTAGCAGATGTTGGGTTACTATTTTTCTTCGATGTCTTGGGTCAAAGCTTTGAGGTCCTTTTGGGCATGCAGTGTTGATTTGCGCTCTTGGTCAACACTTTGAGGTCCTTTTTGGGCATGCAACTTCTGTCTCCTTCTCTTCCATGGATGTAGGACTCCTTGTTTTCCCCCCTCTGACTCTAGATCTTTTGGGGATTATTTGACTCTGGCCTGGTTCGTCTAGGTCGTGTCCGGGGTCTGTCTCTGCTTCTTTTTCATGGCTGTGTTTTTTTTATGGTTTGATATTGAGGATTCCCTATGCATTGGGGCCTCTTTTACAGGTCCATTATTTGTTTCCTTCCTCCTTTGGGATGAAAGGTATTTTTTGACTAAATGCATGTTTAACCATGAATTATTGAAAATGTAATTTTTATTTTTCTTAGTAAAAGTAAATCTTTTTTCGTAGAGAAATAAAATAAAATTATATAATATAAGTAAATATACTTTCTAAGTAAAAGGTTAAATTATAACTAGGGTAGTATATGATCTCACGTATGGGATTAATGTTAAATGTTACTAAAAAACACATGACTCCATTGTAAGTGGTTTCAGTAATCACCATGATCCAGATGGATGTCAGTGGCCTTCCACCTATTCCAATTGGTTCATTTTGGTAGTTTTCCAGTTTGGCAATTTTTTCCTAGTTTTCGGGTTCCTAACTTCTGGGGCCCTTTTGAGGCCCTAAACAACGTTTTATGGCTCACCACAATTAGAATATGGATAGAGTTAGAGTATGATGAAAACATGTGTATTCCTCAGATAGACCTTTCCAACAGGCTATCGTGCGCCTAAAATGAAGATCGTATGCAAAAGTTACGACCCCATGAATTGATGTACTAGCTTACCCCAACGAGGCCCACATGAATTTTGGCGATTCATCTCCTAGGGTTAGTTTTTTGGATGTCTAGGATTTTGGCATTCTTTTTTATTGTAAAAACATCTTGGAGAGACTCATTGTAACCATCTTATTGTGAATGAGGGCAACCGTTACATCTCTTCTCAGAGATAAAATCTGGATCAGTGGTATCAGAGCGATCTGCTCCTTGTCGTTCTTAATGCATGTCCCCCACTAGGTCAGTGTACAAAGAATTGGGTCTCGAGCTTGTTTCTATTGAGGAAAAAATCTCTCGCACACCCAAGCAACCTCTCATGGCGGGAGCAAAGAAAGACGAAGGGAAATGACATCCTTTCAAAATGTTGCTTGAGGAGGCCCTCACGCAACAGAGGAATGAAATGATGGATAGTTTTGCACAAATCCTTCGGCAACTACCAACATGCGACGCATATTCCTCAAACGGAGGTGTCGCCCCCTTCTTGAAGGTACAAATCAACTTTGATATTCCCATATTTGAAGGTTCAATAGATGCAGGCGTTGTAGACAAATGGTTAAATCTGCTAGAAGGGTATTTTTATGTCCATAACTTTTTGAACAGAGAAAATATTACATTTGCACTCCTCAAAGTCGTCCCCCATGTCAAAGATTAGTGGGAGACTTTATGTGAGCAAAAGGAAACAGAGGAACCCTCATTATTTACAATCGCGGTCACCTGGGAGTCCTTCAGGGGCGTTATCAAGGAACAATACTACCCGTCGGAAGTTATGACGACCTGTATACAAAATGGACCACATTGCGGTAAGAAAGAGACCAAGCAGTGCTAGAGTTCACAAATATCTTCCATACCTTGCGCACCAAGTTGGGTATCAAAGATTATGAGTGACATCTGGTGCTCAAGTATTGCAGTGGTCTATATAGATACATCCAGGCCGAAATGGATTTTTTGGACATCTCTTCCTTGGGCGCGACCTATCGATATGCCATCAAAATCAAGCAAAAGCTTAAACAAAAGACGTGGAAATTTGGGTCTAGGAACCCTTCACATCATAAGAAAGTAAAGGTAATCCCCAACCCACAGAACAAAGGACAGAGAAAAGATGGACAACCTCAGGACAACCAGTCTAGGCCGCAAGAAAAGAAGGACACTGAAAAGACAAAGAAAGGTATTGGGAAGTGGTGCGACTTCCATAAGAGCCCCTGACATAACACTGTTGATTGTTGCTCCAAGCAATCACTGGTAGCTGAGGTGAAAACCTCTGAGTTAGATGTGGGTTCTGACTCTGAGTCAGAACCAGAAAGGGAGATACATATCATTGACATGGAACCCAGTGCCACTATTTCTACCACCAAGGTCCAACCCAGTGAACCAGACAATCCATAAGAAGGTGAGCGCCTCTTTCATTCACAGATGTGGGTAAAAGGAACCCCACTACACTTTATCGTTGATGGCGGTAGCCAGAAGAACCTCATCTCAGAAGAGGTCATCAAATGGCTAGCCCTGCTGACAATGCCATACCTGCAACCCTACACCATTGGATGGCTCCACCAAGGAAGCGATCTCCACGTTAACCAACAGTGTCGCCTGTCGTACGACATCAATCCCTTCAAAGATGAGGTATTGTGTGATGTTGCTCCTCTCAAAGTTTGTAATGTTCTTTTGGGAGAACCTTTTTTATGGAAACGTCATGCAATATATGAGTCTAGGCCTAACAATCCCACCTAGTGCTATTTCCTTGATCTCTGTCAAGAAATGCAGGAAGGTCATCACTCAAACCTGGAAGTTTTTCTTCTTCATGATTTGCTCTCAGAGTGAGTGAAAGATTGCGGCCACATCCAGGGCCTCCGCGGTCGACCTCTCCACACAGCAGAAACAAGTGTACAAGGTCGTGGCAGAATACAAAGATATCTTCTCCTCACCTACTAGGGTACCTATGCACTGTTAGGTCAAGCATCCCATCGATCTGACCCCCAACACATCACTGCCCAATGGGTCAGTCTACCACTGCTCTATGTTATAGAATGAGGAGATCAAGTGATAGATCCAAGAACTACTCCATAAGGGGCACATCTGTCCCATATCATCACCTTGTGGGAGTCCAATCATGTTGGTGTAGAAGAAAGACGAGACCTGACGACTCTGCATTGATTACCGAGCCCTAAATAAAATCACAGTCAGGAACCGACACCTGATTCCCAGAATCAACAACCTCCTTGATCAACTCAAGGGGGGCAAATACTTCAGAAAGATTGATCTGAAGTCTGGCTACCACTAGGTCCCCATAGAACAGACAGATGTATGGAAGACAACCTTCAAGTCAAAAGAAGGTCTTTTTGAATGGCCGGTCATGAATTTTGGTTTGAAAAATGCTCCAACAACTTTCATGAGGATGATGGACGCTATCCTGCGAACTTTCACCAATAGTTTTGTAGTGGTGTATTTGGATGACATCCTCATCTACATCAAGACTTGGGCGGAACACTTGCGAGACATTCAATAGGTTCTTCACACCCTGCGAGAACACAAGCTATATGCCAACCTGTAAAAATGCTCCTTCAGCATGGACAAAGTCTAGTACCTAGGCTACATCATGGATCAACATGGTGTGCATGTGGATCCAACCAAGATCCAAGTCATCTGTGACTGGCAAGCCCCAACTACACTCACTGAGATTCAAAGCTTCTTAGGCCTTGCCAATTTCTATCGCAGGTTCATGTTGGGATTCTCCCATATTGCATGGGCCCTCAGCCAAGTAACTAGGGGTGGTGGTAAGGAAAACATTGTGTGGGGTATGTCCCAACAAAAATCGTTCGATGATTTAAAGAATATCTTGTGCTCAGCCCCAATACTTTCATTACCGAACCTGCAACAACCCTTCGAGATCAAGACACATGCTTCGGACTATGCCATGGGAGTAGTTCTCACTCAACACGGCCACCCCATGGCCTATCATAGTAAGACACTATCATATTTTGTCTGTAAGTACCCTACTTACGACAAATAAATGTACTCCAATGTGCAATCCTTCTGCTAGTAGAGATATTACATTCTCGGGAAGGAGATAGTCATCCACACGGATCATAAACCACTGCAGTTCATGAAGACACATGGAAAATTAGAGAATGACTGCCATCAAAAGTGGTCCACATACTTGCGGCAGTTCCACCTCAACATCAAGTATAAAAAAGGTAGTACCAATCGAGTCGCTAATTGCCTCAACCGACCTCCAATCGCAACACTCACCACGGTGCTAGACTCTTGCAACCATGAGACCTCCGGATGGCCCAACCTCTATAAGACAAACCCTGACTTCGCCACCACATACCAAATGTTGGGCGCAAACTCAGTTGTCGCTAATTTCCATCTTCAGGACGAAATATTATGTTGACTGGGCCATCTCTGTGTTCCATCAAGCGAGTGAGCAAAGCTGATTTGGGAAGCCCACTACAATCAGGTGGTAGGACACTTCGACATCAAAAAGATAGTGGCAATGCCGCAGAAACATTTCTACTGGTCGAAACTTCAACAAGTTGTCAGCAAGTATATCAGGTCTTGCACTGCTTGCGTTATTTCCAAATTGACCACTAAGAATCATGGCTTGTACACCCCCTTTCCTACTCCTGATAGGACATGGGAATCCATCTCAATGGACTACATGTCGGGCCTTCCGTCCACCAAGAGGGGAAACGACTATGTCTTTGTGATTGTTGATCATTTTTCCAAGATGGCGATCCTAACCGCTTGCAAGAAGAGCATCACAACAGAGGCCACTGCCAAGCTCTTCTTTGAACGAGTCTGGGTACAATTTGGAATCCCACAAACCATTGTCTCATATCGGGATAGTCCGTTCCTCAACACATTCTGGTCGAGCCTCTGGTCACTGCTGGACACCAAGCTCACCAAGTCCACTGCCTTCCACCCCCAGAGAGATGGCCAAAATGAGGTCGTCAATCTGATGATAATGCATATCATACGCATGTACAATTCTAAGCACCCCTGCACATGGGATGAGAGTCTTCCCTATGTTCATCATAGCTACAACAGAGCCCTACACAACTCAACTGACCACAACCCCTTTCAGGTTGGGTTGGGATCCAGCCATTGGGTCCCATGGATGTTGCACTACCTCTTGCGGCCACCCCGACCGATTCATCACCTACTCCAACTGAAGCTTACAAAGCCTCCCGATTCATTGAGCAGATCCAACACATCTGCCAACATGTTCAGGATATTTTATAGAAGTCCAATTCCAAGTACAAGTAATGCCATGATCAACACCGGGTGCCACACAAGTTTTAGGTGGGAGACAAAGTGTAGTTACACTTACAGAAAGAATGCCTTACATGGCCCCATAGGAAGCTTCTCCCACTCCATTACAGACCTTAAACCATCACCAAGGCTGTGGGTGTCAATGCTTTTGAGCTCAACATTCCTCCTTTCCTTGGCCTGCACCTAGTGTTCAACGTGGATCTCCTTTGACCATACTTCCCACCATTGTTGGACACCTCAGAGATAGCAGAACAATTGACACCAACAGAGCTCAACCCTGAATTCATGCAACATGCATCCAATGATAATATTGTGGACACATAGGTCAAGGACACTCGCTAGTAAAGGATTCAACTTTATCGGGTTGTCAAAGCAGGGCAACTCCTACACCAAAGCACGTGGCTCACCCGGGGCCAAATAAAGCAGTTTTTTCCTCATCTGATGGGGGGACTCAACGCAATGGAGACCATTGCTTCCTAAGGGGGGAGTATTGATGCATATGGATGTCAGTGGCCTCCCACCTATTCCAACTGGCTCTTTTTTGCAGTTTTCCAATTAGGCAATTTTTTTCCTAGTTTTTGGGTCCCTGACTTCCGGGGCCGTTTTGAGGCCCTAAAAAATGTTTTTAGGGCTCGCCATAGTTAGATTGTGGACATAATTAAAGTCTTATGGCACCATGTGTATTCCTCGGATAGACCTTTCCAACAGGCTATCGTGCGCTTAAAACAAAGATCGTATGCAAAAGTTACGACCCCAGGAAGTTGATGTACTAGCTTACCCCAACGGGGCCCACATGAATTTTGGTGATTCATCTCCTAGGGTTAGGTTTTTGTATGTCTAGGGTTTTTGCATTCTTGTTTATTGTAAAAATTCTTGGTGAGCCTCATTGCAACCATCTTCTTGTGAATGAGTGCAACCGTCACATCTCTTCTCATAGATAAGTCGCCACCATTCTAGCAAGCTTGTGTTCCGTTGCGTTTTACACTTTCAACATATTTTCTTATTGAATAGAAACCAATTTTACTGTATCTCTGTTATTCTTGTGTCTCTGTGTTAAGAATAATAATAATCTGTATTCATTTTTATTCTGCTCATAAAATTCGGATCAGACCATAAGGGATATTAGCTTTCTTGTGAATACATTCTAAGTTGAAACCACCTTATGGTCTCAGAGTAAGGCCTAAAAGTGATTCTAATTGGCTAAGATCCCATCTTCCTTGGACGTAAGGAAACATGTTAGTAGTCCAAAACTAGGGGGATTTGGGAGGAGTGAAAGTTTGCCCCCTTACAAACTACCAACATATTATTTTAGTTGGCATGGTTTTTTTTAATAACGATGAGGAGTTAGCTCACATCCTCTGTGTCAATTAATAATAAAGTTATATTAGGTTTTCTCATCTTCATATATATATATATATATACATTTTTAACATCAATATATAAAATTCTCATTGAAATTATCCATTATTTACAATACATGATTGTTTTTTTTTGTAAGCAAGTATATATATAAAAAGCCTTTCAGAGCAAAAAATTACAGTATCGCCAAGTTTGTTTGAGGACTGTAGTTATTGAATTGCCCCAGAGGGAAACCAATTCAGCCATCCTTCCAAATCAAAACCCCAGATTCAGATAACAATTTAAAAAAACTGAAACAGAATCGCCCCATGGGGAACTGATTCGTCCAGGCTTCTAGACCCTTTAGGACAGACGTATGACATACAAAACAAAAATTAACCGAAAATCCAGGTGGAAAAATATAAACATAATGAACAACAGGCCATGTAGTCTGACACCTGTGTAGATGTCATAGCTTAGGCCACTGACGTGTTGCATGCCACAATATCCAAAGTAGGCACCTGGAGAGACGAAGCTGAGCTTGTTTCCGCGTCGTCCACTGGTGACATTTGGAGAGATGGAACCAAGATCACCGCTAAGGCTGCTGGTGCACTGGGTGCCTATTTTGTGGAGTGTTGAGAGCCATGCAGAGAGGAGAGCAATTGCAAAATTTGCGTCCCGTTCTTGCGTCCCCTTCTTGTCCATAATTTCCAGGCGAAATCTCAAGTCGTCCACCTCCTTGCGAACCTCGAACACCAGGTCTTGCATAATTGCAAGGTTGTCTTGGTATTTTGCAAAGGTAGCACAATCCGAACAAGAGTGGGGTTGTTCCTGAGGTTTCTCCTGGTGGTCGGAGGTGTCCTCGCGTGGAGACTAGACTGGTGGCGAGTGCACTAGCGGTGGCGCAGGAGCTGAATTCTCGGGCGAATTGGGTGGGACGACCAAGGTGGGTTACGAGGAAGAGGTCAGGTCTAACAATGGCCCTAGGGAAAATCCTAGTGAGTTCCCCAGGAGGTTGAACCACTCAACTCGGTAAGCCCAAAGCGAGGAAAGAGATGGGAGGCCACTATAGCTCTGAGAGGATTGACCAGAGGAGGAGGGTGAGGAAGGCGTCGACCTGTGCGAAGGTGCGGGGGTAGGCTAAGGCTGAATGGCCATGCATGGCCTATTTTGGTACTAGGCCGAGCCCCGCTTGGATTTTCCCCACAGTAGAGGCATGATCGAAGCAAGGAAGAGGTGAGCAGGCACAAAGATATGGAAAGTGTAGAAGATGGGCACTAGGGAAGGGTGCAGACCGCGGGATGATTCTAGTGAGAAGAGAAAGAAATGAAGATATCATTGGTGAGCTCCATGGTATGAATATTGCTGGAGAGGGAGGACACACACGCATAGAGAAGGCAGAGTGGAGCGCACTCGGAGCGTTAATGATGCTCTAGTAAGAGTGAAGGATGTTTAAGTTCATGGTGTGGGAGGAGGGGTGGGGCATGCACCGGTCATGTGGCTGGTACTGCGCTGACAAGCATCGTCCCCTCCATCTTGACACCTGTTCCTCACTAACACCCCATCCAGGGCTTAATACATGATTGTTAGTAGAACTAACCTTTTCCTTTTTTTTTTTTTCAAAATGTTGCTTATTATTGTCTTTCAATTTAACCAAGTGATTATGTTACGAAGATTATTTCATTATATTAAAATTATAAAAACAATTGTGTGACTTCATTCATATTTACTTGGAGAATTTTGAACTTAGTAACATACTAAGTATAAATATATAAGCGCTTGTAGTGAGCAAACATGTTGAATTGTGATGAACATATGTACTATGATATATATTTCAACGGTATAACGATGTCTTGAAACAAGATCAACTCCTAATTTGGATCTCTTTATTCACTTTTATAATGGATCCATAAATTCTAACAAGGAGGAGCCTCTAAAAATCTATAACATTGATCCTTAATGGTAATATTGACACTTTTTAGTCAAGATTGATGTATGCCATGTCTCTCCCACATGCATATTTTGATTATGTTACCCACCGTTATGGACAATCAAATGAAGTTGGTAACCTTAGGTTAATGTGTATGAATGGAAGAGATTGTTTCCTTCTCTTTGTTTGGATTGAGATTGTTTCCTTCTCTTTGTTTGGATTTATAGATTGCATAAATTTCATCCACATAGTTAGGATTGTAATGCTATAAATGTTAGGTTTGACTGTGATGATATGAGGTTTGAACTTTTTTTTTTACGTAGTGTAGTAAACATTTGCATTATTAGAAATTTATAGGTGCAATAATCATCTTCATAATGCATTGTAGTATTATAGATGTTATATCATTTTTTAGTTTGAATTTATTTATTTTTATCTAGTTTTTAAATAATTCCTAAAATTGTTTGAGTTGTTTTTGGTCATATTAAATTCTTGAAATTAAGTTATAGGTTTTAGGAAGTTCTATTTGATGAAGATTTTGTATCAATATTTGTGAGAGTCTTGCACAAATAAAGAGATTATACCTTCTATATTTTTTTTCACTATTTTTTTGTATTTTCCCTCTCAATTATCAATGGTGTGATTTCAATCAATTATATGAAATGGACTCAAGTTTGAACGTTAGAAATATATATTTTCCTCATTGGTAAATTTACTTACTCCTCACTATGATTCAAGCACTTTGCAACTATCCATCCAAAAATTTACAAGTATCTTCTCTTTAAACTATGAAATATTGATTTTTCATTTATAATTTAAATGTCTTAAGACTTATAAATAGATTATATAGATGTAGCGACCTCTGTTTTAGGCACAAATCCTTTATGGAGTTATACACATTAGTCGTACATTTCCTTGTCCCACCTCTACAAGGCATATTATACGATGGATTTGTAAGAGTCGAGTTTTCTATCCCACCTCTACAAGGCATATTATAGAAGAACTACTAAGGTTTGCGTTACCCACCATTAGAGATCGTAAAGAGTGTGGAGGAAGGTCAATTGAGGGAGTAGGGGCTTTGTGCTTTCGTGTCAAGTCTCATCCACGTGGACATTCAAGACAACAATTTTTTTAAATATTTATTTAGTATTGCTTTGAATCTAGCTTATTAAAAAGGAGTCCTGAATATGTTTGCTTAAGCTCCAATACCATTAATTAATAAAAGAATTGACCATAGAGAAAATAAAAATTGCATATATAAGTATTTCAATAATCGTAAAATGCCATTTTAAGGGTTGAATGAGGTTACACAATATCAACTACATACTAATTATTGCGCCATTTTCCCACGCCGTATGCATAGTGATTGAGCTTCATGATATTCTTTATCTCCAACCATTTTTTTTTAATGTATAATGTAATCATTGCGATATTCATTATCTCCAACATTTTTTTTTTCATGTATAATGTAATCACTATAACTCTTAAGGGAAAGGGAAAGGGAGATGGACACAAAAATTTGTTGTTATAGAGTTATACAAGTTTCCTTTATTTTAATGAGGGTAGAGAGGAGTATTTGTTTTAATAAGTAAGCAAATAGTTAGTTAGTGTTTGTAGCAACAATGCCTTCACTAGTGAAGTCATGTGTTTATGACGATGTTAAGTATATTTTATCTAGTGAAGTCATGTGTTTATGACAACGTTGAGTATATTTCATCTAGATACATATTGGTGATTTACAAAGAAATGATTTTAGGTAGAGGTTTGTATACATTATCTTTATTTGTTACTTTATTTTAATATTGTATTTTTAAGGAATTTACAATTTTTTTTAATAGGGTAGATGGGTTTTGATTTAATATAACTTTTTTTAATAAGTTCACGATGCAACTATTTGTAGAAATATTAATATTTATAATAATAATAATAATAATACTAATAATAATATGTTTCCATTTAGGAACGAAAAGTGAGGGAGGATAATTCTAGATTTCAATGAAAATCGTGTATCTTCCTATGTCTTGGGACTAGGCGAAACATTAAATAACCAAGTTTAAGCTCTTTCCTTATGGTAATGATTAATGGTAGTCAAACATATGGGAATCCAAAAAGTCACGGTGTTAGAGGATTCAATGATGTTTTTTTCACAACATAGTAGCCAATTCTCTTCCTCATGAACCATATATCAACAAACTTATCTCTTGAGTACAAAATCACTTGAATAACTTTGAATTAATAGATTTCTTCCATATGCCAAGAGGATTGAACTTGGCAGTTGATGAAATGGCTAATCAAGGGTGTAGTATTCCTTAAGGCTAAGTTTTGGAAAAAGAAGGGTCTTTGGTGTCTAACCACTTACCCTAAGTTTCAAAGTTTGATTTTTTTTTTCATGAAATGATTTATCATTAAAGACATGTGTCATTCTAATAATCACATGCAATGTCCAATTTGTGGTGTTTGGGGGATTTCCTGTAAGATTCCTAGTGCTTTTGGCATGGTGATCCCTTGTGGAAAGCGGGGAATCTCTAGTTTCCCCACTGATTGTATTCACAGAGCATTCTTGAATGGATTGTGCTATGACTATGTCAAGGGTTTATGCTTCTAATTGGTGGCTTGGTGCATCATAGGTTCGTTCCCTTGTTTCCTTCCCAATTCATTCAAGGCTCTATTTGAAAGGAATATAATGAGGAGGAGGGCTAACTCCCATGGTTTCCCAAATAGATGTGTCCATTGTGAACATTATGAGATGTTAAGAGATATTTGAAGATGTGAGCACCATTGTGGCAATAGTAAATAAGCCATAACTTTGGATATGAAGAGATGAGAGGCATGGAAAAAATACTGGGAGATGAACAATAATAGGGAATTAAAGGCAACAAAAAGTAAAAGAAGCAACTGGCCCTAATGAAATCTTAGCTTGAAAATAAAAAATCAAGATGGTACTTTTGGAGGTAGGAGATGAATGCAATAAAGAAAAGCTTGAAGAGGAAGCATACAAAATTAAGGAGTTGCATGATAAAGTTCTACATATGGAAATGGAGCAAAGGCCAGGGTTCGAGAAGAATGGAAATCAAGGATTTGTTTATTTATGGTCTACTAATTTAGTATGTTTTCTAACTCTATTTTTTTCTAGCATAGTTTGTAAGGCTTTATACAACCCATGTAGTGGACTCTAGAGATGAAATTATGAGCATAGGAGAATTTGGTAGCACCTTTTTGGACATTTTGAAGTGGTTGGAAGTATTTTGGATAGTTTTATTTCCAAACATTTTGTATTAATGGGTTGGACGATGAGGCCAAAACCCCTCCTTTTTTATAGTAATACAAATAGTAAATGTTCCTATTTAAAAAAAAAAAAAAAACGCTTCCACCTAATAAGTTTCTTATGACTATATTTTATGTTTATTTAATAAATTGTTCATGGTATAATCTAATTCCATGCTTGTGAGAAAGACATGTTATCAATGTTCATAACTTTTGGGTAAAAAAACAGATTAAATTAAGTTTTGCAAAATTTTCTCACTTCTATTTTATTGTGATAATATTTTTTTATTTTTTTTTGAAAATGACAAAATCTATCATAACTTAGTGGTTAATTGACACAAAGGATAGTTATCACTTACTATTATTGATGAACACATGTTCATAATCATTATTATTAAAAGAAAACCACATCATTTGAAATGACTAGTTGATAATTCATAAAAGACAAAGTTTCACAATATTTTTATTTTAACTTTTAAAAGGTTAAATATATTCCATAATATTATAAATTTAATTCTAACTAATCCAAGCCTACCCACTAACTTTTCTCACCCTTTTAACATGAGGACAAAAATAATCATGAAAAAATTAAAAATGGCATTAAAAAATATGCCAATAAAAACAATCATGAAGAAAATGATAATTGAGGATCTCTATGATGATATGATGATATCATCAATTGCTATAATAATCATAACATATCTTTCATATTTACTCATATGATATTATTTGATTAGATTTCTTACCTTGATTTGGTAAATTTATGACCCATGACTAATATTTGAATAAACACAAATAACAACAATTATCACCACCCCCTTAATGTCATACTTACCAAATCAATACATATTCACTAGTCACATAAATCTTGGGAAGAGGTATTTACACAATATATATTGCTTGTTTAAATTATTGTTGTTTTCTTTATGAAACTTTTTTATATGGTTCCTTATCATGTATGTATGAAAGTGAAAACAAATTAAATAAAATATGATTTCATAAACAATAATGAAATTGTAAATGAGTATCAACTTTCATACAAAGTAAATAATTATCTTAATCAATATTTTATTAAAAAATACAAAGTAAATGATTATCTTAACCAACATTTGATTAAAAAATTATTTATTTAATATATAAATTTATAAGTGGATCATTATTTAATATTTAAGAGACAAAAATGTAATTATAATTATTAATTATCATCATAACATACCTACACTAAATTATGTTGTCTAGATTGATGTAATAGATTTTTCCAACAATTATGATGCATAATGATTTGAATGAGAATTTATACATTAATAATAGTATACATGTTTCCCATGTTTAGAGAACTAGATGATGGGTGAGGATGTTAAGTACATGGGAGAAAACATGGTTTTACATTGAAGTGATAAAGTGGAATGGTAAATGGGTTATTTATGTTTTAATATAAGGTTTTAGGGTAAGTAAATTATTTGTTTGATTTATCGATATATGAATTTACATTGCATTTGGAAGGGTAAGTAGGTTATTTATTTGATTTGTTGGTAAAAGGTTTTACATATTTATTTGATTTGTTGGTAAAAGGTTTTACATTGTATTTGGAAAAGTAAATAAGTTATTTGTTAGATTTGTTGATACATTGTATTTGGAAGAGTAAGGAAGTTATTTGTTTAATAACATAAAGTTTTATTTTACATTTATAAAGGAAAGAATAAATTTATATGTTATAATGTTATAAGTATATAAATATGAAAATTTTGTATATATAAATTTTATTCATTGATAAAAGAAAATTAATATTATTTAAAAAAATTAAGTTAAATTTTTGAATTAATATTATTTTTAAAACAGATAGAAAATCTTTTAAATAATATAAAAAATTGTAAATTTGATTTATTAATAAAGTGAAATTAACATAATTAACTAAATTATATTTAAATATTGAATTAACATTATTTTGTATTTTATAGGGAGCATTTTTTTTCCCTTTAATTTAATATAATTAGAGTGAAAGATAAATATGTTTTATTTTATTTTCGAAATCAATATAAAAAGTTATATTTTTGTTATCACATAACTTTTTATATGATAACAAAAATATAAGTTTTTGTATTGAATTCAAAAATAAAA
>ML799320.1:33657-68576 GCA_009831015.1 Picea engelmannii
ATATATATATATATATATATATATATATATATATATATATATATATATATATATATATATATATATATATATATATATATATATATGTGGATGGGTTGTTATGAATTTTAGTTTATTAGTTGAGGATTCATTTAATATTTAATATTGTTATGATTTAATTAAAAAATAAAATTTGTTAATTATTAATTTTATTTTGAAAACTCATTTTATAAAATAATTAATTAAATTTACTTAAATTTTAAGTAAAATGATTTGTGATTACAAATTTTGAAAATAGTATTAATTATGTAGAAAAAAACAGTAAAAAGATTTGTGATTTCAAATTTTGGAAATAGTAATTAATTATGTATAAAAAACATATGCGTAAATGTAATATTTATATTTAATTCTTAAAAATAACTAAACTAAAAATATTAAAAAATGAGTTTACTTAAAAAAATATTTTCAAGTTAAAATTTTTAACCATATTAATTTTTTATATAAAAAATAAGTTTACAAGAAATTTAAATAAAATATGATCACTTTATTTAAGGTTCGGGGTTCACCATCTTGACCCTACAAAGTTGGGATGAACATAATGTATGTATGTGTATATAATTATAAATTTTGTAGTTTATTAATTTTTTTTGAAGTACATGATGGTCATGGAGAAGAGGTAGGGTAAGAGACATGAAATCACTTTTTAATGGAGATTGAGGATGAAGATAATATGTTGGTTGTGGAGTCTGATTATCTTCCTAATTCATATGCAAGGTAAATAAACTATATGATACACAATTCATGCCTTCCGATCTTGAGTGGGCCAATTTTTTTTTATTATCATTTTTTGCAATTGAAATATTGTAATTTCGTAGTCAATCTCGACCGTTCATTATAAGGTCACAGATCTAACGATAGAAGTTATGTTAGGTTTTTTTTTTCCTAGAAGGCAACCCTCTTTTATGAGAGAATTGTATTGCGACTGAGTGTGATAACAAATATTGTATTATGAGAGAGGAGACTGTGAGAGAAAGAAGAAGAAATTATAGTGGGTGTGATGTAGGTTGCATCCCTTCATTTGTTGGATAATAATAAAAATGAAGGACTTGGAAATTTCTTTGGTGGATGTAGCCCACACTGGGTGAACCACTTATATCTGTGTCTCTATTGTATTGTGTATCTTCTCTGTTTTATTTCCTCATTTGTTTTATTTTATTGCTCCACAATCCTATTTTTCTAAAAACTGGTATCAGAGCAAGGTTACTCACAGGAAAAGAGGGTCCCTGGTTCGAGTGGGAGCAATAGCGGAAGATGTCAAGTTTAAGATCGAGAAATTTAACGGCCAAAACTACCAATTATGGAAGATGCAAATGGAATACCATATATATTAGAATGATATTTTCCTATAGTGGGAGGAAAAACAAAGCAACCAACGAGTATGAAGGATGAAGAATGGGGGATTTTTGACAGGAAGGCACTGGGAACAATACGGCTATGCCTCACAACATTGGTGGATTTCAATATTTCAAAGGAAAGGAAAACAAAGGATTTGATGAAGACATTGGTTAAACTATATGAAAAACCCTCGGCCTCCAATAAGGTATTTATAATGAAGAAATTATTTAATATGAAGATATTAGAAGGAGGGTATGTTGCTGATCATTTAAATGAATTTAATATGGTTAAAAATCAACTAAGTTATGTAAAATTGGAATTTGATGATGAGGTTAGGGATCTTCTAATCTTGTGCTCATTGCTGGAAAGATAGAATGACTTGGTCATAGTTGTAAGTAAATTTGTCACTGGTTCAAACACTCTAAAATTTGATGATGTTGTTGGTGTTATCCTTAGTGAGGAAATGCGATGAAAAAACACAGGTGAGACATCGAGTAATGTGTTGACTGTGGAGAACAAGGGAAGACAAAAATATAGAGGAAATGGCTCAGGGAACTACGAGAATTCTAGGAAGGGAATATCCAAATCCAGACTAGGAAAGATAGAGTGTTGGAATTGTGGGAAGAAAGGACATCTGAAGAAAGACTGTAGAGCTCCAAAGAAACAAAGAGATGGAAAGCAAGAGAAAAATCAAGAAGCAAATGTAACAGGTGATGTGTTACAAGATGCTTTGATTCTTTCTTTAGATAATATTATTGAATCTTGGGTAGTAGATTCAGGGGCTTCATTTCATGCCACACCCCATAGGAAATATTTCCAAGATTATGTTCAAGGTGATTTTGGACAAGTTTATTTGGGTGATGATGAACCATGGAAAATTGTTGGAATGGTGTTGACGGGAGAAAATGACCATCCGTCAACTGGAAGAACGAGTCCGGTCTGAGGTTGTCTAAGTAACCCAAGCCGTTTGGTATAACTTGTTCTGACGGGTTTAATGGCTCCGTTGGCCAATTTAAGAATCCTAAAAGAAACAAAATAAAAGAAAAGAAATAAATAACTAATTACTAAATACNATATATATATATATATATATATATATATATATATATATATATATATATATATATATATATATATATGCTCTAATGTGATTGTAATAGGCGCATTTAAGCAAAAGATAGATAACTCTCATTTATATACATTATTTACAAGCTGCAAGTTTTAATCTAAACTTACGAAACTCAATGTGAAAATGGCCGCTTTGAAGAAGCAGATAAAGAAAGCACATACAAATATTTTTGATTTTTCCTTTATAAGTCTTAAACTAATAAAAGAAAATGCTATGAAATGGAAATGCATGGATAGTCAAAAGACAAACCATACATTCAGATTTCAGTGATAAACAAATAGTAGAAAAAATGTAAATGAGATGACCTATTAATGAGTTAATGATATGCATCCAAACATTTGTGCGATCAGAAAACATTTAACCACCTTGTATAGGAGGGAAACCTGCAATGAACCTTAAGTCTGTCCTGAATAAATGTAGAACAATTATGTTGGCAGTTGAATTTTAATAACAGAAAGAATGATACCAATAGTTACTGTGATCTCATGATTGCAAGTAATTACATTAAGAAAAATATGTTAGCAAATATCCTTGCATTTAATCTTTCAACGCAAATTAAAGGAGAAATCCTGTAATTGAAGCTGAATAGATGATCACATGATTAATATCTAAAGCGATTATTTATGGACAACATTTATAAATGAATTATCCCAATAACATAATAAATCATGAAGACTAAAGCTATTAAAACCTATTATCATATCAGGATAAACAAAACTTAAATGAAGACACCATCCACAAGAAGCTAAATCCGAAATGTGCATTGTTGTTCCATTAAAGTCTGTAAATCAAACGTCCATCTTCTACCCCAGGCTAAGATGTTTTCCTTACAAAAATCTGAAGTATTTAAAGAGTTCCAGCAAACTAAGCATCCCATTTTTTAAGATAGAATCAAATCCCAGGATGATTTGCTAATTACAAAAATAGAGGGTAATTAAAACCACTCAATATCAAAGTGTATCTCTTCAAAACGTTTGTTTCTATTCACAAAATGAGCCAAAGAAATGGCTAATAACCCCAGAAATACTTCATCTCATTATGTCTCCACAAGCTTCCCGATATCCTGAAAGGAAAAATGAAAATAAAGAAATTTAGATATTCATTTAACCAACATTTTCCAATATTTCGAATGAGAACAGACTGGCTATAGAATCTGCTGATTCTGTAGTTAGTTTTATTTTAAATAAAATAAATCTAATTAAATCTATATTAATAGAAAAACTAAACAAAAACACAACTAAGATAAACAAACAAATCTTTACCTCTTAACTGCATGCTAAATTTGACTCATAAGACCTGTTGTGAGGGAAATCTCCCTACGGACTAGCAAATAGAGTTCAGACTTTGCATTCAGATATGACCGAAGAAAAATTACTTTCTACCTTCATCCCTAGATTTAAATCCCCTTTTCTTAGTAAATGCATGGAAAGATCAACCTACCTCGTCCCCGACGTTTGATGTTGATCCTCCGTTGTACTTGACTACTTGTTCGCAATACTCCTTCCAAAGCTAACCTGCATACAAGACAAACAACAACTACGCATGCATCCTACTTATATACTAACGGGTTAGAAATCCAAACATATACTAATCAAACTATAAAAAGTTCATGAATTGGGATGGGAAAAGCATTTTCTTTATTACTTTGAATGAGTCAACTTACAAAAGTTGAGATTGGCCACCGCTCCGCAAACCTGATCTTGGGCTCCTCTTCTACTGTCCTCCAAATGCTTTGCTTTGTATCTCCTTTGGCATTAGGAAAGGCTAAAGGGTTGGGACAATGGGAATATGCAAATGGGTAGAGTTTCTTTGCTATAATTTTCCTCCTTCCAAATGGGACCCCTACCCCTTCTTTTATAGGCTAGAAGGAGCTAGGTATTTGGACGAACCCTCGACCATGCATGGCCAGGAGTTTCAATTAACTCACCCATAGCTTTTGTGTTTCGTCGACAAATTTCCTTTTTTCGTGCTTTTGTCGGTCCATGCAAGTTGTTTTGGGTCAGCCAACATGTACATGCCTGCAGTAATGGAGTAGGGCGCATGGGCCTTTATAGAAGAGGATTTTCAAAGAGTTGTTCAACAATGCTTTGGAAAAGAAGGGATATGAGATGGCCTGATGCCAGGTAAGCATGTGTGGTGCAATTTAGGGTTATTACAGATGCCCCCTAATGTGTGAGGTCAGAAGAGCATCTGATGGCCGAAATACATTACCAATCTTTACTGATGTGCCGAACGATTGAGCCCAAGGATCAAGAACCGGGAGGTGCCGTCTCCAAAATAACAAATGTCTCACCGAGGCGGGCATACCCATGCTTGGGATAAAATAGAATCATGGCTACCAATCAAATACACTGTAGATCCATGTCATATAACTATATAAAGAGTAGCCACAAATAATACACATCGGAGCTACATCTCGAAATCGAAAAGATATACATATAGAGTATCCATCTTCTAGAAGCTGATATGGCCTGATGGCTGGAGATGAGATCTCCAGAGCTCGAGCAACAACTTCAAAATCTTCAAAACTCGGGTAGGAGTGTAATATGAGTGTACAACTGCGCTACCCGAGGTCTTCGACGGCTCATCGGTCATGGACTTGATAATCTTGATGATCAGACTGAAGGATTCAGTGATTTCGAACAAGGACTTGATTAGATGTTCAGGATGGATGGGTATGAGGACAAGAGACATATTGCATAGGGGCCGACTCAGGCTTGGTGACAAACTTCCCTTGGATAATAGCACGACAAATGATGAGACTTAGGCAACATGGCATTAATCATAAGCCTACGAAGTAGGAGGCAACACAAACTCTCCATATGTTTGGAAGGATAACCAAATGGTGGAGGACACAACTCTATATAGCGAGAAAAGGATTCCTAAGGTCGTACTACATCCCATAGTCTAATGAACAAACGGACAAATGTGCTTTATCCAAGGGTGACTCATTGTGCTGCCAATAAAGAAAATAATTTTCCCTTCCTCTTTTTGGGGTATATTTGATTTTTTTGTCCTTTTCAATAATTGTGGAAAAAGAATAAAGGAATATTACGTTACAAACGAGGAATGAGTGTTGCAAACATACAAGCTCAAGGCACAAGGACAAGACTGATGTTCTAAATAATGATACTCGGGAAAAATCCTCCAGGGGCCAAGGGTGTTAAAATGCAGAAGCAAACTGTTACTAGGCTGACATAAAAGGTATACAAACGCGGTTAACAAAACACACAATGGTAACATCCTTCGATGTAAGTTTAACGAGCCCATAGAAGGTAAGCTTGGTGGTTTTTCATATTTAGAGAGTCTGAAAAAACATAAAAGGAGACTCCATTGGGGTACCTTTTTCGAAGATAGTCTAGTCGGTTCGAAAAAGGGTAAACTAGCATCGATTAGACGTCGATTCAAAACCATTTTAACGAGTGTGACAAGGACAAGATCACTCGACTATTTTTTCATTTTTAAGGAGTCTGAAAAAAGCTTAACTATGGACTCCATCAGGAATGTTCTTCTGGACCAATTTTAACGAGTGTGAAAGAATAAGGTCACTCGACAATCTTTTCAATTTTAGGGAGTCTGAAAAGAGCTTAACTATGGACTCCGTTGGGGTTCCTTCTTCGTAAGTTTAGTCCCTCAGGCTCGAAAAAGGGATAAAATTATACCTGAGAGTACTCTTCTATAGAGCTGAAGTTCCATAGAGTATACCTTTTTTCGTACAGTTGACCGTCCGGACCGAAAAAGGGGTAAACTACTGCCGGACATATGTGACTTCAAATTTCAGTTTAACGAGCGTGAAAGGCCACAAGATCGCTCGACAATCTTTTCATATTTAGAGGGTCTGAAAAGGGCTTAAAAGAAGACCCGTTATTTTTTGGGAGTCCTGAGGGTGAGGTCAAGAGCGAAGAAGAATCATGCAAATGAGGCTCAAACTCATATTCAGGAAAGACTATAAGGACTCCCGAGCCTACATTGTTTTTAGAGATAGCATGAATGCCATAATGAAACCAGGATCTACCTAGGGCATCCATGTTCCAGTAAGCTCTACCACCAAGTTGCAACACTTCTAAAGAAGAGATGATGGTTTTGTGTCACAATATGATGGGATCGATCCTATGGCAAATTAAAAAGACAACGAGATACAAAAATCAGGGTAGAAACCTAACCTATATGCTCAAGTTGATCGTCGGAAAATTTTTCATGGACCGTCAAAATTTACTCAAAACTAAAAAAAAAATGTCCTAATAGCCGATCAAATCCCTCCCATATAACTCCTGAATCACTCTAAATGGTTTTTGGTATAAATAAAATGATAAGGGAGGCCAAAAAAGTGACAAAAAGAGGCCAAAAAGTCTATAAATAAAAGCTGGCAGCTCATTATCACCATTGTTGATTTGGAAATTGACTTTGGAGCCAAAAGACCCCCTTTGATAAAAATGGTGATTCCGAGAGCTACAGTGGACAAAACGAACTTCCGTCTGGACCAAGTAAGTACAAACTCCCCTATCTAGCTATTCAATTCTTTATTTTTGTTTTTTTATTTCATGTTTTGGGTGAGCGTCGACCTTTAAAAGGTCGGCCCTAGGTCCATGTGGGCTGTCTCTGGACATGCCGCGTGTACACTCGGGCAGAGTAAAACCTGCCCACGTGTACACGCGACTGTCACCTAGACAACACGCGTGGACCTCCCTTTATAGAAAAAAGAACCAAACAACACTCACTCACCCTCCTGTACTTTGTTGTTTTGGTAGGATGTATGTCCACTGGAGGGAAAGGGAGCATGAAGAAGTTGGTGAGTTGGTTGCGGGAGATCCGAATGTCGTGGCCGCGTTGATGCAATGTGGTTTGCTAAAGTTCTTCCTATGTCCGTTTATGCGGGTGCAATCGAGGATACTGAATGCCTTGGTTGACTATTGGCACCCTGATGCAGAGGTTTTCATGCTAGAGGGGCAATCACTGGTGCCCACCACCAAGGATATCTACTTTTTGACTGGCCTCTCAAGGAGAGGGGAACCAGTCAATTTCAGGACGTTTTCATCGAGGCCGCATAACATAGTGGAACTGATAGCCCTGCACTGTGAGGCTAGGACAAACTGTTTGAGCTCCCTGGTGCCCATAAGTAAGATCACGAACCTATCGTTGAAACCAATATTATTTCTCATTGGGCGGATTACTGGTTCAACGACCTTGCATCAGGCGTCCCGCGCACATATGAACTATGCTATTCAGTGCTTGAATGCACAAAATTTTGACTGGAGTACCACACTACTGGAGTGTATGAAGAAACAATTGACATATTGTCGTCAGCAGACACAGAGGAACTTTGGGTTCGGGACTATTTTGTGTTCATTCTTTTTTGAGAGAGTTCTGAGCTTTAGTCCTCGGGTAGTGGTACGAGGACATCAGGCCTCTTTTCCTGCTGTATGTAGATGGGCAATATTACTGCCGCGATAGGGTGGTGGAAGGACCAATGAGTCCTTCGATGATGAATTTTTTGCATGGTTGTCACGAGAGATCCCTGTGATCGAGGATTACCCATATGCAGGGATAGACTTTTCGAGAGATCCTGAGATACCCGTGCCTCCTGGTGAGGAGCAAGGGGAGATGGGTAAGTCTCCACCTTTGTAGTTTTTTTGTTTGTTTGTTGTATATGTGTTTTTTATGTCGTTTTTGTTATATATATCATTTTTTTTTATATGCCAGAGTATTTGACGGATATACGTTTGTTGCATGCCGATGTGGGACTAGTGCGACCTGCCGATTATGTAAGGAACAGGCGTCGTCCTCGGACAGGGCCTGCAACTGTCATTGCCGGGGGACCAGCAGTAGCAGGAGACCTCCCAGCCGGGGAGGCTGAGAGGGTACTTAGACGAGTTGAGTGGAACTTTACTGCACTTACTCGCACAGTCCCGATGGCAGAGATTGAGGACCTGCCGCCATCCATGCAGCCTCATGTAGTGGGGGCACCTCAGACGTGGGTCTGATTGTTTAGGCGTTTAGCCCATGCCGTGGACCAGTATAATAGGGCCCATAGGCCTTGAACCTATTTAGACATTTTACGTGCCATGAGCACTACTTATATATATATTTTTGAGGGCATAAGCCCCGTGACTCGTTATTAGTCCTATTTTTGAGGTGCTTGTGTCCATCTATGTACTCTGGTTACTTTTATGATATTATATATGTTTTTTTGGTCTTTTGTGTCTTATGGATCACATGTGCAAAAATGTATTTACATGATTATGTCAATGTTCTTTCATATGTGTGCAAGATGCCAATCTAAAATTTGATTAGCTAGAGTATCTATAATTTGGTTTAATCTCCTAGGAACATGAAAATATATAATATAATCAAAGTTTCGTTCTAAGAGACGTACCCTAAGGAATCGTCGGTGTAAAGTTGGATCATGAACTCGGTATACTCTGTTTAACTGAGACACAACCAATTGAGTGTCGAGATAGACCCGGAGATGAGAGATACCCAATGACAAAGCATCATGAAGCAACTCAATAACTGCACTGTACTCGGAGACATTATTTGTGGTGTCACCTAAGCATATACCTCTGGAGGATAACAACCGGCCTTGAGGTGTAAAGATTACCCAAGCTGCGGAGGCAAGCCTCCGAGTGTGCCAACTAGCACCGTCTGCATACCTAACGAACACCTCAGAATCACTTGACATCTACCATATTGACGAAAGATAACATCAATGGCACGTCCATAAAATTTAAAAGAAACAAAAAAGTAATAGTACAAATACTATACATATGTTACAAAAAGTTACCCACAGTGACCTGCCTATGAGTAATATTTTTTAAGGTAGAGCCCATTTCTAGGCTCCGCCAAATAATTCCCTTCGAAATCAACCAGACGATAGGCGCCCTTTTTTAATACCTCTTTTATGATGAAAGGCCCGAACCACATGGGTTTGAATTTGCCTACCCCTAGGGGGTCCTTATCTTGGTCATAGAACAGGATAAGGTCACCTTCAGAGAAAATCCGAGGACGAACGGACCTATCATATTGACACTTGACCTTATGTTTGTGAGCCTCATTGGACAGGGCCGCATCACTACGCTGTTCATTGAGCTGCTCAAGGTATACTAACCGTTCTTCGAGTGGAGAAGTGTCAGGCAATAATTGTACTGCCAATTTTAGAGACGGGATCTGACATTCGATGGGCAAGACTGCCTCCAGCCCGTAAACGAGTTGAAAAGGTGAGAAACTGGTTGCAGTCTTAACAGATGTTCGGTAAGCCCATAATGTTGAGTATAGCATCAAATGCCAATTTGACTTGGCGAAGTTGATAGTTCGTTGTAGAATAGTCTTAAGAGTTTTGTTTACAACTTGCACCTGCGCGTTGGCTTGGGGGTAGTAGGGTGATGAATGCTCTTGCCGTAACCCAAGATTTGATGTTAATTCGGTCATCATTTGATTATGAAAGTGACTGCCATGGTCAGTGATAATCTCCCTCGGGACACCGAACCTTGCTATGATCTGGTTGAATAAAAAGAGAGCTGCAGTCTCTCCATCATCTTTAAACGTTGGCATAGCTTCGACCCACTTTTTGAAGTAGTCTACAGCTACGATGATATAGCGGTGCCCCCTTGCTGAAGGGGGGTGGAAAGTAGTATAATCAATCCCCCACTTGGTGAAGGGTCCAACTGTGATGACGGGAAACATGGGAGCGAGATGTGCCCTCATCTTCCGAGAGAAGATTTGGCACAAATGGCACTTCTTGACCGATTCTATACAATCTTTGATAAGTGTCAGCCAGAAGTAACCTGCTCGTAGAATCTTTTGGGCTGTCGCCAACCCAGAAAAATGACCGCCACAAGCTCTGGTATGGAAATTGTTAAGCATGATAACTGCCTCCTCATGAGTGAGACATCGACGTAGGATACAGTCTACACCTCTCCGATACAACGTATCATCGAGTATGAGATAATTCTTAGCCTGATGGCATATACGTTGACGCTCATCATGAGAAGCATAAGTGGGGAACTTCAAAGTCTGGAGATAGATAAATATATCTCTATACCAGGGATCCAAAGATGTGATCAAAAACATATCTCCCCGGATAGGCGATTCTTCAGGCACAACGTCACCTGACTCAACCGAAAGTTCTAAAATAAGTTATGCAAAGACTAGTGACTTTTTGGACTTTGCTGAAACGAAGTCTAAGTCAAACTCCTGGAGGATGACCATCCATCTACTGATTTTTCCGCCTATTACCTTTCGTGTCAACATGTACTGAAATGGATTCACGACAACAATGACGGTGGTATTGCAAACCAAAACGTAATGACAGAACCGTTGAATAGCATGAACTGCTTCCAACACAAGTTTTTTGATATGAGAATAATCGAGTTCCGGTCCTACGAGGCCTCGTCTCAGGTAATAGATCACGTATTCTGAGAACAAGTCAATTTCCTGAACTAAAACCATGCCAATGGTTGACTCTGCGGCAGCCAGATATAATAAGAAATCTTTGTTATAGTTAGGTGGCCGTAGCAGAGGGGCAGTTGTGAGGGCATGTTTTAATGCATCGAAAGAGCATTGAGCGGCATTGTCCCAGTAAAAGGGGACGTATTTCTTCAGTAAACGCATAAATCCCTTGGTGATCTCGGCATAGTTGGCGATGAAGCGTCGTAAAAAGTTCACCTTGCCTTGTATACTCTGAAGTTGAAGGATTCTGTGTGGGGGGGGAAACTAGATTATTGCCTCCACCTTGAGAGGATTGAACATGATCCCTGTTGTGGATATGATGAAACCTAACAAACGTCCTGATGTTACGCAGAAGCTGCACTTGTTTGGATTCAAGTGAATCCGAAAGTAGCGACATTGTTCGAAGATAAGTCTAAGGTGTATGGGATGATCCGTTCTCTTGCGAGATCGTGATGCTAAATCATCTAGATAGGCCTCGAATATATGCTTGAGGTCATGGAAAGAAAAAGACATGGCCCGCTGATAGGTTGCTCTAGCATTTTTAAGACCAAAAGGCATCTTACGATATGCGAATGTACCCCAAGGACAAATGAATGCCGTTTTGTGTTGGTCTTTGGGTTTGATTTGGATTTGATTATAGCCCGAAAAATCGTCCATGAAAGAAATGGATTCCCAACTAGCACATTCATCAATGATCTGGTCGATGAATGGTGTTGGAAAATTATCTTTGGGACATGCCTTGTTCCAATCACGGAAGTCGGTACATACACGAATCGTGCCTTGTTTTTTATTGACCGACATAGGATTTGACACCCATTGGGTCAAATGGATAGGATAGATAAAACCTGCCTTTAGTAATTTCTCAACCTCAATCTTGATGGCTGTTGCTTTCTTAGGATTAACTGGACAACGCTTCTGTCGAACAGGCTTGGCATCAAGATAAGTTGTGATTTCATGTTCAACTATTTTTGGATCGATACTTGGCATTGTCTCATAAGACTAGGCAAACATGTCGCAGAATTCTTTGAAAAGGTCTGTGTAGATTTGAATCTCTTCGAGGGAGCAATCCGCTCCGACGAAGACATTCTCCACGACGCCAGGGTTTTGGGAGATATTGATTGATACAGTTTCAGCGATAGTTTCCATATTTCCCTTAGCATAAATTTCATGTGTAGCTAAGAGATTAATAGGGCACGACTGATCTCCTGTCATGGTCACGGTGAATTCTCCTGCTTCGATTCGGCTTAACTCTAGGAGAAAATATGATCTGTGATGAATATCTTCCCAAGGCTTGTCCGGACTAGTCATTGCTTCGATCACTGCTTTGTCATAAGGAAAGACAAAGTCTAACGAATCAGTGTTAGCGAGAGAACCCTGAGCCCAAATAGGCTCTAGAAGTGGATCTAACTCTTGTGCAGGAGTCGGATCAGTGTTAGCTGAAGCTTGCTGAACTAAAGAGTACGCTACTTCAGCTGCAGACAAGGGAATGGACATGCCCGGGTGCCCTGTCTCATCCATCATGGCCGATGGGGAAGGAAGTATCCAGGGATCCTCGAAGTAAGTCGTGCAAAACGACGAAACTTGAAAAATCTCAACCTTATGGTCATTGGATATAAATTTGATGTCGCCGTGAGGGGGCGGGTAATCAAAGGTACCCATCAAGGATGGCCACAAACCAACTCCTACGTTAACGACACCTGGTTGAGGATTATCAATCATCGGGACCGTGGATGCCCCCAAAGCAGGGTCAGGTCTAGAGAAAGACAATTGATCGATGGTCACTATCTGGCCCTCATGTGGAAACAACAAGACTCGAAAAACTGAAGCAACGACATCTTGCATAGTATAAGTCCAACTCCGTCCTAACAAGAGGTTATAGTCGAGGGGAGCATCAACTACCTCTACTTTGACACACACGATCTTCCCTCCTAACTGCACGGGGAAAGAAGGAACGATGCCATGTGGTCGGAACGAACGATCGTCGAAAGTAGTGAGGAGAGTAGGTGGTGGAGAAAAAACGGGTTGGTCAATGGCCTTCCAACATGCCAACGACATAACACATGTCGAGGTGCCCTCATCAACCACCGTGCGGAAGATATTTCGAGTAAAATTTTTCGTGGGATAATCCACTACTATCTGAAATGCTACATGGTAAGGTAGACGAGGTTTTAAGTCGGTTGTATCCAACATGATGGTACCCAGATTACAAGTCTCGGTAGAGCCTAAAGCGGTTAACAAGGCTTTCCTTTGGGAAGGGCAGCTTTGGAGGACCTCCAAAGCAGACATCGCACAAGGGGTTTGTGATAAATCCTCCACCACAGAGTAGTTCTAGGCGGCCCTTGCATTTGGGTTATGAGAAGATTTTTTAAATGCACCTTTTGGAATGTGTGTCATTGTTTCTCCCAACGTCTTCTCAATCTGTAGAGGAAGAGATGGGAGGTCAACTTCTTTACCCTTCTCAGAAGTGCTTGGTTTACTATAGTCGTATGCTCTAGTCGATATAAAATCATCACCCCTAACCATATATACGTTCGCGGATGCGGGGTTGTTCGGAGGTGGACAGGGTTCTTGGCTGCCCCCTTCTGTGCTTGTAGAGGCTTGAGTTAGATTTTGCCCATGTTGAAATGGATTAGTCAACACCATCTGTTGTTGCTGCGTGACAAATTTTTGGGCCTCTGCAAGTCGAGGACATAGATGGGTCGGGTGGTCTTCCACGCACAAGTTGCATGGATACCTCACCTTCCGTTTTTCAGTGTTGTCCCCCCCAACATTATCGGTGAGTTTTTTATCCCCCTTACCCTTCTTTCATTTTTTTTTCTTCCCTTCAGGCTGTTGGGTGGCCTTTGGGTTAGTCGACTGCACTGTGTATACCTCCGATGTTTTGGTAGGGGGAGAATCCAAAGAAGTAGTTTGGTTGGCCACTGTGTGTTGTATAGAAAGCTGCTGCAACTGCTTCGTCAATTACTTAGCGGGATTTGTTTGTGATGAACCAACAATACCATCAGCACGTGGTCCATCTCTCTGTCTAGTTTTATCTAGTATTGAACGTGGCGCATCTGGCAAGATGTTGTATAATAAACCAGACTGAGAATAGATGAGTTAAAATTGTTGAGCCCTCATGATGGTGTCTTCTTCGGAGAAAACTCCTGACGTCACAACGTCTTTGGATAACTGCGGGACCAAAGACTTAAGGAACCACTCAAGCAGGAATGCTGGTGGGACTGGTACTTTGATTAAACTCTTCTGGCGTCTCCATTCTTGGATGTGATCAAAGATATGGTCTGCTATTGTCTATTCAAAATTGGGGAGCAACTCTGTGCCAGCGTTGTATCTCACAGGTAACTGGAAATGGTTCAGGAAAGCCATCGCCAGTTTGCCAAAAGAAGAGTATCTTGAGTGATCGAGCTCAATGTACCATTTCACAACACTTCCAATAAGAGTACGTTGAAACAATCACAACTGTATGGAGTCATCTTTCAATGAGTTAGATGAGCACCAAAGATGAAAGGTAGTCACATGATTTCCTGGATCTTCGTCAGGCTTGGCTTCGAACTTTGGAATGTCCGAAGGAAACTTCGTCGGCATAGGAGGCCAATGCGGATCGTGACAAATAGGGTCATTCAACAACCTTGTCAAATCTGGCAAGTGCAAAGTTTCCAGGAAGGGAAGTTTGGGTTGTTGGTGATAACCTGGGAAAAAGGGGCCTGGAGTTTGACTGGCACCAGGTTGCCAAGAAAAGTTTGGCTGCTGGCCTGGATTCTGGTAGAAACCATGGCCCTGGCCAGCGTAAAGATTTTGCATATTTGGAGACATCATTGGTTAATTTCCCAAATAGGACATAGATGGTTGGGCATGCATTATATTTGAAGGACTCTGGGAAGGATTTCCCCATGGTGGTTCCAAGGGGATGGGCATAGTAGTTTGTCTGGGGCTCCATTGATTGTGGAAAGAATTACCCCAGATTGGCATTCCGGACGAGAGAACGGATCCCTGCCCTGAATTCCAAGGTCCTGCTGCGGAAGAAGTTCCGATGTTTGCCCCCTATGTAGGAATAGTACCCTGCACAGGAGTAGATTGTCCCAAAATGGGGTTGCCCCCAGTCGGGAAAGCGGTTGATGAGAAGGTATTGTTACCAAACATTCCATTCAAAGAAAATGGCGTCGAACCTACCGACATACTATGCAAAGGTGGTCCTTGACTCCCCACTCCAAATAAACTATTGTGTGTAGGTTGCCCGGCGGATTGCTGATGCGATCCACCGAGTGAAGGGGACGAAGGAGGGATATGACCTCCTCCATAAGGGAAATCATTAAAAGGAGTAGGAGTGCCCCCCATGTGACCTTGCAGAGGAACACTAGAGCTCCCTGCCCCCAGACCCAAAGTCTGTAAAGTGGAGTAAGAAAGTATAGGACTTGTACCCAAACTAGGCATCCTATATGAGAACGGAAGGCCTATCGCACTTGGTGTGAAAGGGGTTGTGGCTGCTGCCAAAGACAGGATCGGACCACTGTGCGAAGTAGTTGCGGTGAAGACCATGGTGGCTCGGACTGACGACGGTGGGTTAGGAGGTGAAATCTCTCCTGTGGTGACAACCGTGGTGGGAATTAAAGAATTCCGAGAAGGGATAACAACATTTGTTTCCATTGCTGTGTGCAACACTGTCTGACGCTCGTAAAATTGAATTGGTACGATGAAAGGTGCCAAGAAATCAGTCGTTTCGGTTTCAACCGGGCTAAGAGCGGTTGCTTCAAGGTCTAAAATGGTCGATTCCTCTGGGGGTTGGTCGGGCACAATGGCTTGTAACCCGGTCACTTCAAAAGACCCTTGTTGGTCTAGCTTTCACCTTAATGGTGGCGGGGGTGGCTCCAGTGTAACCAGCGGCAGGCCAAGAAGCCTTCGTGACCGACGGAGCTCGAGATCCTCCACTATGTGAGAAGATCTGAGACACTGTAAGGTAGTCTAAATGTTCAAAAGTAACACACACTAAAAAATAATCCATAGAAAATAAGACAAGCCAACACTAAATTAATTGGAAGAACAGTTACAACAACCAACACTAGAGAAACTTACTGGTGTAAGTGCAACTCGAACACGGAAGCACCCTCCGGGTATACTCTGCAAAGTGTGGCCCGATGTTTGTCCTAGGTTCCGCGGTATAACCCCGCAGTCACCTGTGTTTGTCCCTAAAAAAGATTGGCAACTAGGTTGCCAGCGCGCGAACAATCACCAGGCGGGTACAGTCGAAAGTTGGGTAGATCAAAATGAGCAGGGTATCGAGCCCGAAATATGTCAAGGGTATCGAGAGAAAATGGTCCGGAAGACAACTGAGGACCTCAAACAGATTCGAGACCCATGAAGCCCAGTGGAAAATGCAAATGACGGAATCCCAAAACAAGCCCTCTATATGTGTTCTCCACTACGATTGGTCCAGCTTTGGAGGGGTGATCTCCGCTACCTTTCCGCACGCGACCTCGTGTTTATCCCCTGTGTTAGAGGGGGGTCCCAGATAACTTTCACGACACTGGACTTAGACACTCCCTAATTCAGACTCCAATGTTTGATTTTAAATGGCCTTGAAGAGTTTCCTCTCCAACCTAATCCAAGGCCCTAATCCTGAACTAGTTGGTGAACCCTACAAACATAAAAGTCTAGTAGATTTTAAATTTAGCGTTAATTTTATGTCTTTATCTTACGTCAAGGGGTATGAAAGTGAAATTGATGATGTGTAAAAGACGAAAACAAAAAATGAATAAAAAAGCTGGAAACAAAACTTTTACTTAATGCAAAATTTCAACAACTTTTCAAAATAAATATTTTTGATTTTCTAAGATTTTGGACAACAAACTCAAAAGAAATTTCACTTGAATACAAGCTACTTATGATCTAAGTACACTGCAAAAACTTATGAAATAAATGACTTTTCCATGGCTAATAATGCAAAAACACACTCTTCAACCAAATAAGAAAATGAAAAGAGATTTTTTTTATATTTAAATGCTTGATAAAGAAAAAATGAAAAATACCAACAAGCAAAAACCAAGAAAAACAATTTTGTCCTAATCGTAGATCGCAAAGAATCAGGTCAAAAATCACACACTAGCAGTTTTAAAAAAATGACTCTCACACTTATCTAAAAACCTAAAAAAATATTTTATTTTTATGACAACTTTTTTTAAATGAGAAAAAACAAAGGGTAAGATTAATCCTAAGCTACTGACTATTTAGACAGAGATTCAAACACCCGAGAGGAATAATTCTTATCAAGGGAAATGATGACTGTCTTACCCTGAACAAAAAGTATCATGTACAAGCATGCGACTGTTAATCTAACAACACACGTGCGAACGCGCACTGGATAGATACAAAGGGCGTGTACATGCGGGCTGACCTTGTACAGGCCACGTGTATATCTAAACTCTGAGAAAAAATGAAAACAGACAGACCAAACCAGGAAGAGACCACTGATATTGATAACCAAGATCCCTTGAAAGGCTTGGACACTCTTTTTAACAGAAAAAAAATAATGTAAGGAAAAATGATAAATAAAAAACAATCTGAGATAGGACTGCAAACAACCAAGACTTAGAAAGAATTCTAGAAAACCCCCTGAGAATGTGTGATTCTGACAGGGAAGAGGCTGACTGCCCACGAAGTTCTCTGAACTCTACACGCTACTGCTACTTCTTCAACTAGCGTTCACATGCAGGTTGTAAGAGAGTAGGGTGTGGGTACATGCGTGCAGACCTTATGCAGGCCGCCTGTACCTCTGTGGGTCCTGACACACACAGTCAAGCAAATCAGAGAAAGATGGTATGGAAAACCAGACTCTCTGCTAGCTCAGACCTTATAGAAACTAAAAGAAAAAATAGGCAAGAAAAACTAGTCTTTAAAACTACCCAAAAACTAAATAAAATTCCAGGAACCCTAGAGAGTCTCCCCAATATGGTCGCCAATTCTATTGTGAGGGAAATCTCCCTATGGACTAGCAAATAGAGTTCAGACTTTTCATGCAGATATGACTGAAGAAAAACTACTTTCTACCTTCATCCGTAGATTTAAATCCCCTTTTCTTAGTAAATGCATGGAAAGATCAACCTACCTCGTTCCCGACGTTTGATGTTGATCCTTCGTTGTACTTGACTACTTGTTCACAATACTCCTTCCAAAGCTGACCTGCATACAAGACAAGAAACAACTACACATGCATCCTACTTATATACTAACGGGTTAGAAATCCAAACATATACTAATCAAACTATAAAAAGTTCATGAATTGGGACGGGAAAAACATTTTCTTTATTACTTTGAATGGGTCAACTTACAAAAGTTGAGACCAGCCACCATTCCACGAACCTGATCCTGGGCTCCTCTTCTACTATTTTCCAACTGCTTTGCTTTGTATCTCCTTTGGCATCAGGAAAGGCTAAAGGGTTGGGACAATGAGAATATGCAAATGGGCAGAGTTTCTTTGCTATATTTTTCCTCCTTCCAAATGGGACCCCTACCCCTTCTTTTATAGGCTAGAAGGAGCTAGGTATTTGGACGAACCCTCAACCATGCATGGCCGGGAGTTTCAGTTAACTCACCCATAGCTTTTGTGTTTCGTCGGCAAATTTCCTTTTTTCATGCTTTTGTCGGTCCACGCGGGCTATTTTGGGTCAGCCAGCGTGTACACGCATGCAGTAATGGAGTAGGGCACGTGGGCCTTTATAAAAGAGGATTTTCAAAGAGTTGTTCATCAGTGCTTTGGCAAAGAAGGGATATGAGATGGCCTGATGCCAGGTAAGCATGTGTGGTGCAATTTAGGGTTATAACAAGACCTCAGAGTTAACTACTGTTGTGACACACTCAACATTCTTTATTATTACGTTTCCAGTTCTTTTCAAGTGCTTCCCTTGCCTTTGAGCACTGAACTTTAGTCTATGATTTTCACTCATTAATGAGTCAATCTGAGTGGTGAGGGTTTTGATCTGTAGTTGAAGGGAAGGTATATTTGTGTAATATTTGTCGATCCAAAACAAACAAAGCTCACACCGTGGATCTGGAACAATTGTTTGAGGATATCCATGGCTATGTGTCAGAATGCTATCGTTGTTCACTGTGGGTTTTTGGCTGAGTTTGATAAAGGGATTCGGGCAGACAAAATGTTCATACTCGGGATCTTTAAAAACCCCAGGACTAACATCTTGTTCCTCAAATAAAGGTTGTTTGGGAAATGCCCTTGCGTGAGGGTTTTCATACAAAAGATCAGACTTGACATTTGAGAGCCTGAGAGTCTCCTCTATCAATGGTTTGTCCATCACAGGGGTTTCTATATGAATTGCTATAGCAAAATAAAAATAAAAAAAACGTTTTCCTCAACCAGAACGAAAAAAAACTGAGAAATTTACCTCCAAAAATCGAGACATATCTATGCAATGATCCAGTTTCTGGAGAAACTGCCTGAAATAAAGGTAAAAGGGCTCATTTCGGTTCTGGGTTTTCAAGGTTTTGATCTAATTCGTCACGGTCTGCTCATAAACGCTCCCACAAAAATATGTCTCTGGTATGGAAAACAAGATTGGACAGACAATCACAAAGGTGACCAAAACTCATTGTGATTATAAGGGGGATCAGTAACAGAGAAAATCCCCAACCTAAAACAAATGAGTAATCTAGAAATCACCCTAGTGTGTCCAGAATGTGAGCACAAGGGATTCCAAGCCATGAAAAATAGGACGTTTTGTATAATGAATCGCCGAGAGTACAGAACAAAGTTCGAGACTTAACTTGAAATGATAGACATGTCGTTTTCAAACTTCCACTATCAGTAGAGTACAGAATATGACCAGATGCGTTTGAGTATCATCATTGTGTAAAGAGTGGAGTTGCTCATTTTAAGGTTAGGAAAAGAGGTGCTTGACAAATCAAAGCATAGCAACCATAGAAAGGATTTACCAAGAACCATACATGAAACAAAATCATAGCCTAACATCAATCGATTCTTGGTGTATCATTTAAAGGTCCAGAGTATACCTTATAACAATGGACAATTTTAAAACAACTATTTTATTGACATGAGATAGGCCTTAAAGAAAAATATCATTCTCAAAAAGTTTTGTATGATGATTTATTCTCCTAGGGAAACAAGCCTTAAATTCAACTGCAATAAATTCATAAGTTTCAATGCTTCATTCATGCTTTTAGTCATGAACAAATCATAAAAACGAGAACTAGGAAAAATAAAAACCTTTTATAGCCCAAAACTCAACTTTCAAGTAGCAATGTTCATGTGATTAAGCGGAGGCAGCTATAAAATTTATTATTCGTTGCTTAAAGAAGTGAAAATATTGTGGGGCTGCCAACAATGGCAACTTGCTGGGAGAAGCAGTTATCTTTGCATCACCGACGAGTTCAGGTTAGGATTGTTAGAATGATTGCAGATCAAAGGAAAAATGAAGGACATCAAGCATCTCGACAATCATTACATGGTCCAGCTTTAAACATCTTTTTGTTAAAATGAAATCTAGTGATAATTTTTTTAAAATGAGAGCAATGATGTTCAAGTCAATGGCTCCGATACTATTGATAGGGCCACTGTTGCCAGCAGGCATCCATAGCCTCAGCACGGATGTCAATTAACCCACTTTGACGCCTCTACCCTGTCCAAGAATTTCAATTCAGAATGAAAGGCACTTATAACCAATATCAAAATTTTACACCTAATAATTTTCTTGAACCTGACATTGCTTCGCTGCTAGTAGGCCTGTTCAGTACCCCGACGAAGTTGTCTTGGCATCATGCATGCATTTACCCACTGCCAGCAGACCTGTTCAGTATCCCAGCGGGTTTACAAACACTTCCCACAACTCTTGAGAACTTATTCACAATCTAATATAAATTTAAAGACATTCAGAAGAGCGGGGTGATGCTAAAAATTCTAGTTTTTACAAGACTTGTTATTTTCCAGACTTTTAATTTTTGCTTGATAACCTTCATCATGATCTGAAAATGGTTTACAAATGAAACTAATATTTTGAGGACAGGAAGACATCCTTGAGTTGCTTTTTTAAAAGCAGGGACAATGTAAAGAGCTTTTAATGATAGTCGTGTTTGCTCATAATTATAAAGTGAAACCATGAAATCTATTCTGAACAGAAAAACTTCTTTAGCTAGTCTATGTTTCAGGAAAATTACAGCAATTGATGCTCTGACAGACCTTGAATGCTGTTTAAGATGAGGCATTCTGGTTTCCCTCCTTGAACCAAACTGTGATACAGACATGTTTTAACCAGAAAGCAACAAAAACAAGCAAAAACGAAAAGAACCAAAATCAGAAAACAAAAATAAATCAAAACAGAAAAAATATGTACAAAGGTGGATCCGAAAACATCACGCAAAATATCTCTTGAGAAACTGAAAGAAAATAGAAAAATCCTCATCGATGTGAAAGCAGTCTTGCTCGTGGTACCTTGGGTCAGGGTTGAATTTACAATTCAAATTTATTTATCTCTTTACTTTACATTTAAAATTTTCATAATAATACTGTGGCTTTGAAAAGAAATTTTCAACGAAAAGAAGAGAGAAAAGGATCATGTAGACTTCGCTAACAACAGTCATATTATGGTTCTCGTGGTGCGTCCACTTGTGCTCATCACTGCATTATTACAAAGAGAAATAGTGAGGAATAAAACTAAAAGAAAACCTACTCCTAAACCTAACCTAACTACTAAACAAATCAGAATACTACGTGAAGTCATGCTTCCAATGTAGCCATCGAAGTAACTCCAATCCTACAGTAGAAACAAAATCACATATTACTAACAAGAATGGTAGTATATCGAAAAATGACAAAAATATATCATACTTTCCTTTATCATCATCATTTAAAAACAAAGCAAGCATGACCTTACCATTCCCTTGAACATTCGTTTTGTATGAATCCTCGAGCCATTCTGCAATTTTGTCATTATATGGGTCATACAAATATGAAAAATTGAGATTATGGGGACCTGACATAATGATCAGCCTAAACTGAAGTGCCCCATTCTCCTGACAATTTTCCTTTCATTCCATATTTTCTCCATCTGGAGGATATAAAATGAGTGTGTTGAAGTTACCTCCTTGATCTCTAAATAAAGCGAAGATAATCTTACCATTCCCTGGGAAATTTTCGAGATATGAATACTCCAACCAATCTGCAATACTATCATGATACATGCAATTATTGACATCAGATGGTTTGAAAGAATTCACATGCGACAAATATTCCTGGTGAGAATAAAGTATTAGACTATCAGGGAAATAATCTTGTAAAAAGGTTGGATCAAGATGGCGAGAGCTTATCATGTTTCTCGATCGGAAAAGAAATGTATCATTCTCTTTAAACTTTCTGTTGAGCTTAAATAATTCAATATTAACTATTTTAGGTGGACTAAATGGAATGAACAATATTTTTGAATAATCATCATTGGTAATAATATTTGGCCGATTATACTTTTCAACCTCAAATAATTGATTATGGAAAAATCTAGATTCTTCTTTAATCACAAATTGAGATGAATCAATGGAAGATGTAGTTTGAGACTCTTTCAAATCATTTCTTGATTTACCCACGGATAATTGATGAGAATAAGAATTGATGTGTTCATGGGTAGAATTATTTTCCTCTTTATCTTCTATTCGGTAATCTCTTTGTACCTGATTATATAATGTTGAATTCTCTCCAATGCAATATGGAACATGAAATTGCACAACATTAGGATCGAAAACATCCAGGTACAAGGAATAATATGTAGAAGAATTGAGGAGACAAAATGCATCTCTTGAAATGATAGGTATATATGTTTCAAAATATGGTTTTGTTCCCTCTCCTTGTATAAACTGATCAACCTCTGTTGTATTCTCTTTTAAAGAATACAAGACAGTTTCAAAGGACAATTTGGTTCATTATGTAAGGGAAAATTTGAGAGCAAATCACTAGAGATAGAAGGTTGATTAATAGTCTTCCTAATGATTTTGTTTCCCACTGATTGATCATGGATCTGTTCAACTAAATTAGGGGAAGATTTATCGTCCACATGGTTATCAACTTCACATTCGGCCTCTTTTACTTTAGAAACTTTTATAAAATCTATGATAGTGTGACAACTGTCATATTTTAAAGTAAAGGTTCCTTCTTCAACATGAGGAGACATTGTTTGCAAAGAATGATTAGATGTGACAATTGCATTATGTGGTTCATGATTTGCCAAAATGAAAGAAATCGACAAAAATTGCGGTGCTTCAAAATATTCAAGATCAACATGAAAATTTGAACCATCTTGAGATTGAGTGTTACTCAATTCAGATTGGTTAATAATTAATTGATCTTGCTTGTCTGAGAGAGAAACGATATATTCAAACCACTCATTAATAAGAGACATTTCTTTCAAAGGGAATCTAGTACAAACATGGATTAGCCTAATTCCAAAATCATTGAATGATTCACAATTTTCTTTCCTTAAGCAACTTAATTCTTCACTTAATTCATCATAATCATAGTTGCTAAAATCTGATAAAAACTCAAATACAAACTCAGACAAAGAATGAATAGAATTAGCCTGAAAAGATTCAAACCAAATTTTAACCCGACCTCGGAAAGTGAGAGCGAACAATCTCCATGTAACATTAGAATCAGTGATCTTATGTCTTAAACACTTATAAAAAAAATTAGAAATATGGTCTACTGCAGATGTGTTCCCTTCACCATCAAAGGTGAGTTCTGAAAAAGAGATCAGCTGTCTTGTTGGAAATAACTAGTAGTGAGACATTAAGAGCATGTTCCGACAAAATGATTTGGGCAGGAGCCATTAATAATTTGAAGAAATTGACTCCAAATAGTTAGCCTACCTTGTAGTGCATTATAATATGACACAAGAGAAAAATTTATAAATATGGAATTATGGCAGGCTGAGGGGTAAAACATTTAATTATTAAATTTACCTCGGCCCTCCTTTTAGCGCCATTTGTTGATGGGAGAAAATGACCGTCCATCAACTGGAAGAATGAGTCTGGTCCGTGGTTGTCTAAGTAACCCAAGCCATTTGGTATAACTCATTCTGACAGGTTTAATGTTTCCGTTGGCCAATCTAAGAATCCTAAAAGAAAAAAAAATAAAAAAAAATAAAAAAATAACTAATTACTAAATACTATATATATATGTACATATTCTCTAATGTGACGGTAATAGGTGCATTTAAGAAAAAGATAGATAACTCTCATTTATATACATTATTTACAAGCTTCAAGTTTTAATCTAAACTTACAAAACTCAATGTGAAAATGGTTGCTTTGAAGAAGCAGATAAAGAAAGCACATAAAAATATTTTTGATTTTTCCTTTATAAGTCTTAAACTAATAAAAGAAAATGCTATGAAATGGAAACATATGGATAGTCAAAATCCAAACCATACATTCAGATTTTAGTGATAAACAAATAGCAGAAAAAATGTAAATGAGTTGACTTGTTAATGAGTTAATGATATGCATCCAAACATCTGTGCGATCAGAAAACATTTAACCACCTTGTCCAGGAGGGAAACTTGCAATGAACCTTAAGTCTATCCTGAATAAATGCAGAACAATTATGTTGGAAGTTAAATTTTAATAACAGAAAGAATGATACCAATAGTTATTGTGATCTCATGATTGCAAGTAATTACATTAGGAAAAAATTGTTAGCAAATATCCTTGCATTTAATATTTCAACGCAAATTAAAGGAGAAATCCTGTAATTGAATTTGAATAGATGATCACACGATTAATATCTGAGGCAATTATTTATGGACAACATTTATAAAGGAATTATCCCAATAACATAATAAATCATGAAGACTAAAGCTATTAAAACCTATTATCATATTAGGATAAACAAAACTTAAATGAAGACACCATCCACAAGAAGCTAAAGTTGAAATGTGCATTGCTGTTCCATTAAAGTCTGTAAATCAAACATCCATCTTCTGCCCTAGGCTAAGATGTTTTCCTTACAAAAATCTGAAGTATTTAAAGAGTTCCAGCAAACTAAGCATCCCATTTTTTAAGATAGAATCAAATCCCAGGATGATTTGCTAATTACAAAAATAGAGGGTAATTAAAACCACTCAATATCAATTTGTATCTCTTAAAAAAGTTTGTTTCTGTTCACAAAATGAGCCAAAGAAATGGTTAATAACCCCATAAATACTTCATCTCATTATGTCTCCACAAGCTGCCCGATATCCTGAAAGGAAAAATGAAAATAAAGAAATTTAGATATTCATTTAACCAACATTTTCCAATATTTCGAATGAGAACAGACTGGCTATAGAATCTACTGATTCTGTAGTTAGTTTTATTTTAAACAACATAAATATAATTAAATCTATATTAATAGAAAAACCAAACAAAAACACATCTAAGATAAACAAACAAATCTTTACCTCTTAACTGCATGCTAAATTTGACTCATAAGACATCAGAGTTAACTACTGCTGTGATGCACTCAACATTCTTTATTATTGCATTTCCAGTTCTTTTCAAGCGCTTCCCTTGCCTTTGAGCACTGAACTTTAGTCTGTGATTTTCACTCATTAATGAGTCAATCTGAGTGGTGAGGGTTTTGATCTGTAGTTGAAGGGAAGGTATATCTGTGTAATATTTGTCGATCCAAAACAAACAAAGCTCACACCATGGATCTGGAACAATTGTTTGAGGATATCCATGGCTGTGTGTCAAAATGCTACTGCTGTTCATTATGGGTTTTTGGCTGAGTTTGATAAAGGGATTTGGGCAGACAAAATGTTCATACTCGGGATCTTTAAAAACCCCAGGACTAGCATCTTGTTCCTCAGATAAAGGTTGTTCGGGAAATGCCCTTGCGTGAGGGTTTTCATACAAAAGATCAGGCCATTTGAGAGCTCGCGAGTCTTCTCTATCAATGGTTTTTCCACCACAGGGGTTTCTACAAGAATTGCTATAGCAAAATAAAAATAAAAAAAAACGTTTTCCTCAACCGGAACGAAAAAAAACTAAGAAATTTACCTCCAAAAATCGAGACATATATCTGCAATGATCTAGTTTATGGAGAAACTACTCACGGTGAAGGTAAAAGGGCTCATTTTGGTTCAGGGTTTTCAAGGGTTTGATCTAATTAGTCACGGTCTACTCAGAAACGCTCCTGCAAAAACATGTCTCTAGTATGCAAAACGGGATTGGATAGACAGTCACAAAGGCGACCAGAACTCATTGTGAGTATAAGGGGGATCAATAACTGAGAAAAACCCCAGCCTAAAACAAAGGAGCAAGCTATAAATCACCCTAGTGCGTCCATAATGTGAGCACAAGGGATTCCAAGCCATGAAAATCGGACGTTTTGTGTAATGAATCGTTGAGAGTACAAAACAAAGCTTGAGACTTAACTTGAAATGATGGACATGTCGTTTTCAAAATTCCACTATCAGCAGAGTACATAATACAACCATATACGTTTGAGTATCATAATTGTGTAAAGAGTAGAGTTGCTCATTTTAAGGTTAGGAAAAGAGGTGCTTGACAAATCAAAGCATAGCAACCATAGAAAGGATTTACCAAGAACCATACATGAAACAAATTCATAGCCTAACATCAATCGATTCTTGGTGTATCATTTCAAGGTCCAGAGTATACCTTATAACAATGGGAAATTTTAAAACAACTATTTTATTGACATGAGATAGGCCTTAAAGAAAAATATCATTTTCAAAAAGTTTTGTATGATGATTTATTCTCCTAGGGAAATAAGCCTTAAATTCAACTGCAATAAATTCATAAGTTTCAATGCTTCATTCATGCTTTCAGTCATGAGCGAAGCATGAAAATGAGAACTAGGAAAAATAAAAACCTTTTATAGCCCAAAACTCAACTTTCAAGTAGCAATGTTCATGTGATTAAGCGAAGGTAGCTACAAAATTTATTATTCGTTGCTTAAAGAAGTGGAAATATTGTGGAGCTGCCAACAAATAGGTAAGGTAAAAATAAAGAAAAAGAATGGAAACCAATGGTTACTGAAAGAGGTGAGACATATACAAGATATAAGAATACATCTAATTTCAATAGGGCAGTTGGAAAGTGAAGGATGCATATCTATATTTACAGATAAGGTGTGGACGATCACTAAAGGATCATTGGTAATGGAAAAAAAAGAGAAGGTAGGTACATTGTATTTATGTACTGTTAATGATGACTCTTCTATCTCTTTAGCTTCTACATGAGTGGATACAACACTGTGGCATCATAGGCTTGGACACATGAGTGATAAGGGGATGCAGATACTTCACAAAAGGAATTTGTTTCCATATCTTAAACAAGTTGATTTGGATTTCTGTGAGCATTGTGTTTATGGAAAACAGAAGAGAGTCATATTTCTCAGAGTCGAGAAAGAAAAGAAGAGTGAAAAGTTGGATCTTGTGCATACATATGTTTGGGGACCAAATCGGGTATCATATCTGTGCGACTCTCGTTATTATGTACCTTGGATAAATGGGTGTACAAGGCTGGACTTGTTGTAAAGGGGTTTGCATAAAAGTGAGGTATAGATTTTGATGAAATATTTTCTCCTATTGTTAAAATGACTTCAATTAGGACTATTTTAAGTCTTGTGGCAGTATAATATTTGCATATTGAACAAATAGATGTAAAAACAACTTTTGACCATGGGGATTTGGATGAAGATATTTATATGCAACAGCCACAAGGGTATGAGGTCAAAGGAAAGGAGAATTTGGTATGCAGGTTTAAGAAGAGATTGTATGGTCTAAAGCAAGCTCCAAGGCAGTGGTATTTGAAGTTTGCTAGGTTTATGAAAGAATAAGGTTATAGTAGATGTCATTATGATCATTGTGTTTATTTTAAAAGGCTAGAAAATGGAAGCTATATTATCTTGCTATTGTATGTACATGCCATGCTTGTTGCAGGGTCTAACATGTAGGATATAAATGTGATTAAGAAGAAATTAGCTAATTCATTTGCGATGAAGGATTTGGGTGCTGCAAAGAAAATCCTTGGTATGAGAATAACAAGAGAATAAAAATCACAAATTGACATTGTCTTAGGGTGAGTACATAGAGAAGGTGTTGGAGAGGTTTATAATGCAGAATACATAACCTGTTAGTACACCTTTGGCAATCCATTTCAAATTAACCAAGGAAATGTGTCCTAAGACATAAGATAAGATATAATACATGTCGAGGGTCCCTTATTCATCAAAAATTGGCATCTTGGTGTATGCGAGGGTGTGCATAAGACTAGATATTGCACATGCAGTGGGAGTTGTGAGAAGGTATATGAACAATCCAGGTAAAAAACATTGGGAGGCAGTAAAGTGGATTCTCAGGTATTTCAGAGGTATTGCTACTCATGCATTATGTTTTGGAGGTTCAGACACAGTTCTACAGGGATATGTTGATTTAGATATGGTAGGTGATAAATATAACAGGAGGAGCACCACATGACATGTTTTTACTGTAGGTGGAACAACAATAAGTTGGATTTTGAAATTGCAAAAGGTTGTTTCACTTTCAATAACATAAGCATATTATGTTGTTGCTACGAAGGATAGTAAAGAAATGATTTGGTTACATAGGTTTATGGAGGAATTGGGAAAGAAGCAGGAGAATAGGAGGTTATACTGTGATAGTGAGAGTGCCATTCATCTTGCAAAGAACTCAACCTTCCATTCTAAGACTAAGCATATACAACTCAGGTACCATTTCATACGATATGTCTTGGAAGATGGACATTTGAAGTTGGAAAAGATAAATACTAGCCAAAATCTTGTAGACATCTTAACAAAGGTAGTAACCAGGGAAAAATTGAGTTCCTAATCAGTTTCAATTGGCCTTCAAGCATGAAGGTGAATATGAGAAATTTTCCAGATGCAAGGTGGATCATAGTCCAACATGTACAACAACAATGGCGTTGTTGTGATCGATCTTCAAGTGGGAGATTGTTGGTTGTGGAGCTTGGTTATCTTCCTAATTCATATGCAGGTCAAAGAAACTCTAGGATACACAATCCATGCCCCCCCCGGTCTTGAGGGGGATGAAATTTTTAATTTTTTGCAATTCAAATATTGTAATTTCATAGTCAATCTAGACCATTCATTATAAGGTCGTAGATTTGATGGTAGAAGTTATGTTAGGGTTTTTTTCCATAGAAGGAAACCCTCTTTTATGAGGGAATTGTATTGCAGCGAGGTGTGATAATGAATATTGTATTATGAGAGAGGAGACTATGAGATACATAAGAGGAAGTTGCAACGAGTGTGTTGTTGGTTGTATCCCTTCATTTGATGGATAATAATAAAAAATGAAGGACCTGGAAATTTCTCTAGTGGACGTAGCCCACACTGGGTGAACCACATATATATGTGTCTCTATTGTATTGTGTATCTTCCGTGTTTTATTTTATTGCTCCACGATTATGTTTTTCTAATAGAATCAACAAATTGTAGATAAATTTTTTTATTTTTTTTTTTGCATTATCAACCTATAAGGATAGTTTATAAGGTATGCCACTTGAAAAAAAACTTGAAATGTTAGATTGACAATCTCTTTTTTGTTTGCAATTAATGAATTATAAATATGTAACTTTGAAAAACTTAAGAATAATTTTTGTAATAGCTAATGTTTTAGCACAACAAGTTTTATAATTATATAATGAAAATTTTGAGTTTAGGTTAAAAACAATTATAGTTTATAGGCTACATATGAACTTGGTTACATTACAATGCATTTAATAAGATGTATCCTTCTCTTAAATAAATCATACTCAAGGATCTTGCAAGTTCACATATTGCCATTTTGTTTCTTATTTATCCTTAAATAAAAAATATATGAAGTTGATGAAATTTTAACTAATATTGATTTTATTTTACCATCTATCGTGGTTGACAAAGGGATTGGTTTTGTTTCCCATTCTAAATTATCCAATTTATGCCTCCTCTTCACTTCTAAGGAAGGTAGTTAGGAGGGAAATTAATGTGGAAAGGTTGATTCATTTATCATGATTATATTTGTATCAACAACTCATCCCTAAAAAAGTGTGACAATGTTGTTTACATAATCTATCTAGGTTTATATACCAATACATATTTTTTTGTGACACCTATATTTATATGCCAATGCATATTTTTTTGGTGACATTTACTAGAGATGTATCGTTTTTTTTTTTTAATTATATCATGAAACTTTTTTTTATCGAGAAAGCAAGTTGTCACACTCTCATGCTCGAAATATAACTTTCAAGAATTAATAATAAGTTCATAACCTAACATGTCTATGTCCAACTATGACTCTCACTTTCTAATACAATTGTATCTAAATAAGTCCACTACTCAAATATGTGTATATGCATATTTGAACATATATTGAAGTTACCATATTGTCTATCTATAACTCTGAGGTAATGCACTTTCCTAAGATGTTACCAATTGTAACATACCTGTCATGAGGGTACTTCATATTTTTTCAATCTTCCATTGTTTTAACATACTCTAATACCATTTTAACTAATCAGGAATGCACGCAACATGAAAAATAGGCTCATGCAACTATCAAGAAAACATCCACATTCACATATGTGATTTCTCATGCAATATACATCATTTAAACAAAAAATAGGTACAACATAAATATGATAAACAAAACACTTATATTTATGACACAATCACATAAATTGGATATAGATGTTAGACACTCTACCCAACCATAGACTCTATTGCACTATTTATCTCTACAACATGCCACCTCCAAGCTGAGGCTATCAATCCACATGGATGGGTGCCTAGGTCGACTCTAAGTCTCACACACTAGCATAGTTATCAATCTATTATAGACTATTCTCTCTCACAACAACACCAATTTGCTAGCTCTCTTTATATCTTAGCCCACAAAACCTAAAGAAAGGAACCCCCTTTTTTGCAATGCAACCCCTCAGGCTATTCCACTTCTTTCCAGGGATTCAGTACAGAATGGGTAGGGAATATTAGTGCTAGAAACTCCAAGGAATATCAACTGTGTACAATTCCCCCTTAATTGTAAAGTTACCATGCATGCACACACATTTTTCTTATTATTGGAATAATCAATATTCCCTTCCAACCAACTAGCATTGTCTCTCCCTCCTAGCTGCCCTTCGTTCCATGCAAAATCAAGAACAAGAATAACAAGGAACCCCTCAACAACCAAAATTATGGTTAATATTTGCATGTAATATTGCACAACATGGATTTCCCAAGAAACCCACACAAGTGCTTTTTCAACAAACTCCAAGGTGGGTATGGCATAAGATGACATAGATAAAGATAGGAATAAAATTTATAACTTGTCTAGACCCCTTTTAGACCTCTCTCTAATGGAATCATATCCCCCTATAACTCTATCCTTGTGCATTTGCAGTCGATGATATATTGTTATTATTATTTTCAATGTATTACATTACTTGACCCCAAACCATTCATCATATACAAACACACATTACTAACCTAAGGATCAAAACTGAGGTATTACAACGATTATTGAAAAAAATTCAAAATACAGTATTAAGAAAGAAATTGAAATTTCTTACTAAGATTAAAAGCTCTAATATTAACTTCAAATATGCATTAAAATTATACACTCACTTTATAAATATAAAACATTTTGAATAAAACAATTTCTCTACTCATAATTCATGCAAACCTACTTAAAAGAGAAAGTCCATTCCTTTTTATCCATAAATATATGAATAAATCAAAACTCAATTATCTAAGAAAGAGATTCAAAATTTAGAAATCTATATACAAAAATTTCCAAAATATTAACTTGTGATAAATAATGAGCTAAAAATATTGTATAATTTTTTTTTAATTTAAAAAAATAATGTAAATTAGTTTTTATTTAATTTATTTAATATTTTATTTTGTAACTTTTAAAAATTTGTAAAAAACAAACCCATTATATTTTAATAGTTTTTATAAAAAATAATTACCATAATTTTCAAAAACTAAAATTTATCACAATATTAATTTTAAATATATCTTTTTCATATTTTTGTTATAAATAAGAATATATTTTTGTTATAAATCAATAATATTAATTAATGTGAAAAAGATGAAGTTTAATGTAAAAAAATACTTTCATAAAATATATTTAACTTAAAAGCATAAATTAAAATGTAAAAAAAATAAAATAACTTATGAATTAGTTTGATGTCAAAATCCTTTTATAAATTATATTTAATTAAACAACATAGATTAAAACGTAAAAAATGGTAAATTATATTTAATTAATATAAAAATTTCCAAAATATTCATTTTTTTTTTATAGAATATGTGATAAAAAATAAGCTAAAAATATTGTATAATTTTTTTTTTTTTTTTTAATTTAAAAAGGTAATGTAAACTTTGTTTTAGAAATTTGTTAAAAACAAACACATTACGTTTTAATAATTTTTTTTAAAAACTAAAATTTATCACAATATTAATTTTTAATATATCTTTTTTATATTGTTTTGTAAATCAAGAATATTAATTAATGTGAAAAAGATGAAGTTTAATGTAAAAAAAAATATTTCCATAAAATATATTTAACTTAAAAACATAAAAATGTAAAAAAAAAACAAAAAAACTTATGAATTAGTTTGATGTTAAAATCCTTTTATAAATTATATTTAAATAAACAACATAGATTAAAACGTAAAAAATAAAAATTATATTTAATTAAACAACATAGATTAAAACATAAAAAAGGAAAAACAAAAGAAGATATAAGCAAACAAATGAAATTAATTAAATGACATTAACTAACATGTAAAAATAATTGTAGAAGAATGATATATAAGTAAAGGAATGAGTGTAAAGTGATTTTGTGGTTACGTTTCATCCATCATAATCATATTTATTAGACATTGAGATAACAATAGGTTTGATATAAAAATAGTTATAACATACAAATTACACTAACATAAACATAGCAACGACAATCTTTGTCGAGGTAGTTGTGAAATCTATATTGAACAATGTGGTTTAATATAGTTAAATGTATAAGTAATGAATAGTTTTTACCAAAGGATAATTCATATAATAAAGAAGAATAGTATTATTGTTTATGTAAAGAAACAATGATAAGAATAAAGTAAAAACAAGTAGCAACATTTGTTGTTCAATGTGGAATACAACTTAGTAAATAAGTCAAATATTCAATGGGGACACTAGTATATGTGGGAAGCAATGCAAACCGTTTGCAGTGAAACAATTTAGCATGAAAATTTGTTCAATGTGTTCAATGTGGAGTAAAAGTTAAAAAATATGTTAAGTGTTCAATGGGGATGTTAGCATATGCGAGAAACAATACAAATAACTGAAATGTTCAATAAGGACATTAGTATATGCGCGAAACAATGTAAAGTATTTGGAGGCTAGGATGAGCAGGAACCAATGCAAAGTATTTGCATGTTAGGATTGCGGGAAAAAAAGTGGGTAGAGTTGTTGGCAGCATAGATAAGATAGCCTTGATGTTACATTGAATGTCGGTCCATCAAACATTACAAAACAAATCTTTTAACATTTTAGATATCTCAACGCTTATACGCATACACATATATTAAAAATAATTATATAAAGTGAGCAAAATGCTTCTATGCATATGCTCAACTTAAAAGATATTTCCAAACATATATATCTTCGATACAAATATATCTTTGGTACATATTCTCACAAGTAATGTAATTTGCATGATAACGAACTCATTTATGACAGGTTCAAGTTGTGCGGGGTGTTTTTCTATGATGATATCTAGGCACTATGTGTTGGCCAGGTTGCTGAATGAACAGTGCTGGAATTACATTCAACATGTTGTCATTTGATGTTAACTTTAGTTGTCATTGATGTTAACTTTAAATATGCAATATCAAAGTTTAATATGGCATAAAATGTTAGCAATGGCTATGGCCGAGGTCTACATGGGTTAGATCTTCTCCAAGATTGGCATATTAGTTAAATGGCCTTGTTGGCATTGTTGTTATAGGTGCAATTGTCATTTGGCAAACATTATTATAAACATAGTATTTTGAATAGAGCATTTGTTAGCATTATGGAGTTTATCAACATTGTTGTTTATGACAGATTTGGAATGACACAGTTTTCAGAATAACATTCCATCGCTGAGAGAGAATGGCAGAGTTTTCGGTCATAGGTATGAAGAGACAAACTATAACTAAACAGTCTTACCACAAATGGCGCATACATGTGTTGAAGATTCGGAATGACATTCCATTAGCACAGTTTTCGGTTTTATGAATTAATCAAACAAAAACTTAAGTAAATAACCCCAGAATTCGTGATCCAATCCAAACCATTGGATCATGGAGGGTCGAGGACCGTCGATCCAACGTAAGCGGAAATCAGATATCGGGAAATCGGGAATCAAAGAAAGGAGGTGCTCCAACCTTCGATATCGCAATATGCGAAATCACGAAACACAAAGTCCCGATGAGATCAGGATCGTCTGATCACGAAAGGCCGTGGGCCATTGATAAGAGAAAAGCGGATATCGGAAAATTAGAGGTCAAAGGAAGGAGGTGTGCTAACCTTCCAAATAGCGAAACCCGAAATCGCGAGTCGCGAAAGCGCTTGGTCACAGCCGGCAGCCACGAGAAGGGAAGGAGCCAGTCTAGCTAAGCTCATTTTCGGGGTTTCAGAAATCATGACTTAAAAGTGTCAAGAAGCCTCATCACAAGATTGCCAAAATGCGAAATGCGAAACACATTTTGATTAAGCCCGTGGTCACAGCCAATGGGCATATGGTTTAGCACAAGTGTCTTGCCGAAGCGTTTGAGGCATGTTTCTGTTGAAAAGTCAAAACTCAACGTATGCTCATCGAACGACGCTGATTAAATGATAAAACAGATTGAACGATTGCTGTTCTTCTTGATGCCTTAGCCAATAATAATTTAT
>ML799320.1:68616-90935 GCA_009831015.1 Picea engelmannii
AAAAAAAAAAAAAAAAGATGGAGTGAAATTGTTCAGTATCGCTGTTTCTCTTGAATAGAAAGGTTCTTAATGACAGAGGAGGATTACAGGGAGGTAGGGAGGAGAAAGGGGAGACTGTAAAAGTCTCTTGTACAAGTTGGTGCTTGTACATTTGGGAGATGTAGCTTCCATTCAATAGGTACTGAAGAAATAGAGGTAGCAACCTCATTTGGGTTGTAGCTTAGATAAAATAAGAATGTAAAGAGAAGGTGGAGCTTGCCTTTCATTCATAAGAAGAAGATGTTTTTCCCTTTTGGGTTTCCTCATGAAAAATCACCGTGTCACTGTCTCATTTGTGTGATTGTATATTTATTGGTTAAATGTATTACTGCAAGTTAAATGTTAAAGGCATGATTTATTGATTAATAAGTAATCTGCTTATAAAATGGAAGAAATTTTATACAACTGATTCACCCCCCCCCCTCTCAGTTGACTTATCATGTTCAACAATTTTTATCAGAGCACGTTACTTTAAGATTCAGTTTAATCACTGGAAGTTTGATCTTTAATAATGGATAAGAAATCTAATTTTACTAAACATGTATTACCTCTATTTGATGGACATAATTATGCCTTTTGGAGTATCAGGATGAAGTTGTTTCTGCAGTCCCAAGGAGTAGATGTTTGGCAAGCTGTGTTGAATGAATATAAGGCTCCAACAATAGTTCCAACATATGCTGCAGGGAAGAAACTCTATGAAAGTAATTCCAAATCTATGTATGCAATACTTGGAGGATTGACATGTTCAGAATTTGTTAAGGTAATGCATTGTGAGTCAACAAAAGAATTATGGGACAAACTAAAGAAGGTATATGAAGGAGATACTAAGGTAAATAATGCTAAATTACAATCATATAGAAGTCAATTTGAAAGTTTAAAGATGGAAGAATCTGAAGATATATATATACCTATTTTTTACATATTGATAAAGTAGTCAATACTATGAGAGGTTTAGGAGAAACAGTTGAAAACGTTATTATTGTGCAAAAAGTGCTTAGATCTTTACCTACAAAATTTGATCCCAAAATATCTGCTTTAGAACAAAGAACTGATATTGCTACTTTACTAATGGATGAGTTGCAAGGAATACTAACAACATATGAGATGAGGACATCTAATGAGAATCCTTCCAATAAGGAAGCCGCCTTCAAGGCAACAAAGAAGGACAAGAAAAAGGTTGAAACATAAACCAATAATCATGAGGATTCAGAAGAAGACATGGAAGAAGCTAATTTTGTCAAAAATCTAAAAAGAGGTACTGACAAGTACAAAGGTAAACTTCCTCTCAAGTGCTTTAATTGTGGTAGAATAGGGAATTTTGCTTCTAAGTGTCCGTAAAATAAATATTCTGATGGAGAAGAAGAAAGTAATAGAAAAATCAAAGAATATAAGAAATTGTATAAGAAGCCATTTCAAAGAATTTTTTTATAAAAATAAAAGTCTATTCATAAAAAATAACAGTGAATCCTCAGATATAGATGAAAGTGATGAAAGTACAGATATAAGACTTTTTATGGCTATGGAAAATAAGAATGATGAACTTATTGAAGAAGAAGAAGGTGAAGTTGACCTGGAAGATGAACTTGTAAGTGCTTTGTCTGAATTAAAGAAAGTAAGAAGAGAATGCAAACAATTTAAAAAAGGGATAGAGGGTTTAGATCAAGAATTACAGAAGTCAAACAATTTAATTGAAAGCACTGAGATCATGTTAGTTGACTTAAAACTCAAAATAGAAGAAACTAGAGTGACTGAAGAAGCTCTAAATAGTGTACTTGCAGAGAAGGATAAGGAAAATGAAGGTTTAAAACTTGAAGTAGTTTTATTAAGAAATAAAATGTACAAGAAAATAACATGAATCATAGTTTTCAAGTATTGGATCAAATTATCTGTAGTCAAAGATCAACTTATGATAAGACTGGAATTGGGTATAATTCTGAAGTTACTAATACAAGCTCTAGTTCGAGTTTTGAAAAAGCAGGTACAAAGCATACAAATGAGAAAACACCTACAAGCAAAAGGGATCAGAAAAGCAACAAGATAATCAGACTTCAACAGTGTATAGAAAAAGTTATGGCAGACATCAAAACATGTTTGAAGGTTACTGTTTCTTTTGTTATAAGTATGGATGCAAAGCAACTTTTTGTAATGTTTTTTCAAGAAATATAAGTGCACATAACAGTCATGGCATATCTAGATTTGAATATGAAAGAAGACATGATAAATCTATTTAGAACAATGTGAACAACTCACATAACATATTTGATGCTTTGAAATTTGAAGTTGAATGCTATAGGTGTAATAACTTTGGACATATTTCAAGAAACTGTTCAGTGAATTTTCAAAAATCTGTTATAAACCAATACACAAATTAGAAAACTAGTTATTGGAAAAAGAAGAATGATCATTTAGAAATTGAAGAGTGCAAAATTGCTTTACAAGCTGATCATAAAGTTAAGTAGTGTGTGGATAGTGGATGCTCAAAACATATGATGGGCATAAAACAAATCTTTGATTCCTTAGATGAAATAAAAGAAGGTTCAGTCACATTTGGTAATGATCAATCAACTCGAATAGTTGGAAGAGGCACTGCTTGTTTGAACAAAGACATGATGGCTGAAAATGTTTTACAGGTTGAAAATATGGAACATAACTTGTTGAGTGTAAGTCAAACATGTGATAAAGGGCATCTTATGATATTTGATTCTAAACAATGTCAAATCAGGGATGTTAAAACAAATCAGTTAGTTGGAACAGCTACAAGGACATCAAATAATATATACATTTTAGATGAAAAGGATGAAAATTGCTATCTTGGACATGAATATGAAAGCTGGTTATGGCATAAAAGACTTGGACATATTAACTTTGACAATCTGATTCAGTTAAATAAAAAGGAGGCAATAAGGAACTCACCTGTCATAAAGAATCTTTCCAACTCTATTTGTAAACAATGTCAACATGGTAAACAAACTAGAGTCAAGTTTAAAACAAAGGAATATTCTACAACAAAACCTTTGGAAATAATACATGTTGATGTATGTGGACCTATGAGGACAATAGGTCTAAATGGTAAAATATACTTTCTGTTATTTGTGGATGATTTTACTCGAATGACTTGGTTGATTTTGTTGAAAAAGAAGTCTGAAACATTTAGTTGCTTTCAAGTTTTCAAAAAAATGACTGAAAATGAAATTGATATGAAGATTAAGTGCTTAAGTTCAGACAATGGAGGAGAGTTTGTGTAAAATGAATTTAACAATTACTGTTATGAAAATGGAATTAAAAGACATTTCTCTGTTACAAAAACACCTTAGAAAAATGGTGTTATTGAAAGAAAAAATAGAACTGTTATGGAAATGGCAAGAACAATGTTAAATGAGTCCAGATTGAATGACATGTTTTGGCCTTAAGCTCTTCACACCACTGTAAAAATCTTGAATAGAAGTTTGCTAAGAAATAATACTGATAAGACACTCTATCAATTATGGAAAGGAAGACCAACAAACATAAAATATTTTAGAATTTTTGGGAGTAAGTGTTACATTAAAAGAATTGATAAAAATCTGGGAAAATTAGACTCTAGAACTGATGAAGGCATATTGGTTGGATATTCATGTTCAAGAAAGGCTTATAAATGYTATAATTTYAKATTAAKAAAAATTGTTGAATMTATAGATGTAAAGTTTGATRAGTCCTCATTTTTGAAGTCCAAATCKAAACAAAAGGATCAACAAATACATGMAATATATGRCAARCATAAGATGGATAAAKATGTAAGTGAAAMAGARGAAACTAAGACTGATGATAATGAACAGTTAATTCCTACATCAATACAGGGCACAACTCCATTCAAAAGCATAACCCCATCTAAGACTCCAAGCAAAAGAATACAGAAAAATCATCCTGAAGAACAKATAATTGGTGACATAAATGCARGTGTTGGAACAAGAAGYARAAGGCAAGAATCCACCTCAACTCATGARCARGTATCTTTACTTTCTCTRATTGAACCCAAAAATGTTGAAGAAGCAATTAAAWATGMATGTTGKATGAAAGCAATGAATGAAGAKCTTAGTCAAATAGAAAAGAATAAGACATGGGAATTGGTTCCTAGACCTTTGAATAAAAATGTCATAGGGGCTAAATGGGTTTTCAGAAATAAGATGGATGAAGCAGGAAAAGTCACCAGAAATAAGGCTAGATTAGTGTGTAAAGGGTATGCACAGGTAGAAGGAATAGATTATGGTGAAACTTTTGCTCCTGTTGCAAGAATGGAAGCCATTAGGATGATTTTAGCTTATGCTAGTTCTAAGCACATTAAATTTTATCAAATGGATGTAAAGTCTGCATTTTTGAATGGTGATTTAGAAGAAGAAGTATACATGGAACAACCAGATGATTTTCAGGTACAAGAAGCATAACAATATGTTTACAGGTTGAAAAAGGCATTGTATGGGCTGAAGCAAGCACCAAGGGCTTGGTATTCCAGACTTGACAATTACGTAAGGCAACAAGGATTCAGGAAAGGTAACATTGATAGTAATCTTTACATGAAAGAAGAAAATGATAACTTGATTATTATTGAGATCTATGTAGATGATATCATTTTTGGTAGTGATGATGATAGGCTCAGTAAACAGTTTGCTGAAAGTATGCATAAAGAGTTTGAAATGTCCATGCTAGGAGAAATGAAGTTTTTCTTAGGCTTGCAAATTACTCAATCTGATAAAGGTATTTCCATTTCTCAAACCAAGTATATCAATGAAATGCTTAAGAAATTTCAGATGGAAGATTCTAAACCAGTTGGCACTCCCATGGTTACTGGCTGTAAATTAAGTAAGTTTGATGATACTAAAGATGTTGATCAGACAGTGTACAAATCTATGATTGGTAGTCTCCTTTATGCTACAACTACAAGACCTGATATTATGCATGCAGTTTGTCAAGTTGGCAGGTTTCAGGCTTCACCAAAAAATTCTCATCTACTTGCAGTCAAAAGAATTTTCAGATATCTTAAGGGAACAACAGAGTATGGTTTGTGGTATCCTACAGGTAATCATATTGATCTTTATGCTTTCACTGATGTTGATTGGGCAGGTTGTGTTGATGACAGGAAGAGTACTAGTGGAGGAACATTTTTTCTTGAAGGATGTCTTGTAAATTGGTCAAGTAAGAAGCAATCAACAATGTCTTTGTCTACTGGAAGATATACACATTCATTATGACGAACCTATATCTATCTTCTGTGATAATACCAGTGCAATTAGTATTTCTAAAAATCTTGTTATGCATTCAAAAACAAAGCACATTCCCATCAAATTTCATTTTCTGAGAGAGCAGGTTATGTCTAATGTTATAAAAATGGAATATGTTGGCACAAAGGACCATCTTGCAGATATATTTACTAAACCATTACCCAAGATGCAATTTGAAAGTATCATGGATCAGTTGGGGGTATTACCTCTGTAATATTTTTTTATACTCAGAAATACAGGATTTCATGCTATATTTTTCAGTTTGGTTATCAGATTGCACAGGTTTATTGATTATTTTGATAGGGGGAGTTGCTAGTATTATACCTCTTTATAGGTGGTTTTCTTTGTTAGGGGGAGTATGGTTTCTCCTTTTCCATAGATGTCAAAAGGGGGAGAAAGCATTTAAAGTTTGCCATCAATTCCAAAAGGGGAGTTTGTTGGCCAGGTTGTTGAATGAACAGTGTTGGAATTACATTCAAAATGTTTTCATTTGATGTTAACTTTAGTTGTCATTAATGTTAACTTTAAATATGAAATATCAAAGTTTAATATGGCATAAAATGTTAGCAATGGATATGGTCGAGGTCTACATGGGTTAGATCTTCTCCAAGATTGGCATATTAGTTAAATGGCCATGTTGGTAGTGTTGTTATAGGTGCAGTTGTCATTTGGAAAACATTATTATAAGCATAGTATTTTGAATAGAGAATTTGTTAGCGTTGTGGAGTTTATCGACATTGTTGTTTATGGCAGATTTGGAATGACACAGTTTTCGGAATAACATTTCATCGCTGAGAGAGAATGGTATAGTTTTTGGTCATAAGTATGAAGAGATAAACTATAACTAAACAATCTTACCACAAATGGTGCGTACATGTGTTGAAGATTCAGAATGGCATTCCATTGGCATAGTTTTCGGTTTTATGAATTAATCAAACAAAAAATTAAGTAAATAACCTCGAAATTCACGATCCAATCCAGGCCATTGGATCATGGAGGGTCGAGGACCATCGATCCAACGTAAGCGGAAATCAGATATCGGGAAGTCAGGAATCAAATAAAGGAGGTGCTCCAACCTTTGATATCGCGATACATGAAATCACGAAACACAAAGTCTCGATGAGATCAAGACCGTCTGATCACAAAAGGCCGTGGGTCGTCGATCAGAGAAAAGAGGATATCGGGAAATTAGAGGTCAAAGGAAGGAGGTGCGCTAACCTTCCAAATAGTGAAACCCAAAATTACGAGTTGCGAAAGCGCTTTGTCACAGTCAGAAGTCACGAGAAGGGAAGGAGCCAGTCCAGCTAAGCTCCTTTTCGGGGTTTCAGAAATCGTGACTTAAAAGTGTCGAGAAGCCTCAACACAAGATTGCTGAAATGCGAAATGTGAAACACATTTTGATTAAGCCCGTGGTCACAACCAATGGGCATATGGTTTAACATAAGTGTCTTGTTGAAGCGCTCAAGGCTTGTTTCTGTTGAAAAGTCAAAACTCAACATATGCTCATCGAGCGACGCTGATTAAATGATGAAACAGATCGAACGATTGTTGTTCTTCTTGATGCCTTAGCCAATGATAATTTCTGTAAAGGTAGTTGTTCACTTATTGTAATTGAATCTTCAATGCTTGAGGGTTTCAGTGTAGGATTTGAATGGACATAAATGAAATTGTAAAAAAAAAGAAAAGGATGTAGTGAAATTGTTCAGTGTCGCTGTTGCTCTTGAATAGAAAGGTTCTTAGTGACATAGGAGGATTACAGGGAGGTAGGGAGGAGAAAGGGGAGACAATAAAAGTCTCCTATACAAGTTGGTGCTTGTACATCTGGGAGATGTAGCTTCCACTCAGTAGGTACTGAAGAAACAGAGGTAGCAACCTCATTTGGGTTGTAGCTCAAATAAAATAAGAATGTAAAGAGAAGTTGGAGCTTGCCTTTCATTCATAAGGAGAAGAGGTTTTTCCCTTTTGGGTTTCCTCATGAAAAATCACTGTGTCACTGTCTCATTTGTGTGATTGTATATTTATTGGTTAAATGTATTACTGCAAGTTAAATGTTAAAGGCATGATTTATTGATTAATAAGTAATCTGCTTATAAAATGAAAGAAATTTATACAACTGATTCACCCCCCCCTTCTCAGTTGACTTATCTTGTTCAACACTATGCACTTCGCTCTGCACAGATATATCCTCTGCACCTCCACACTCCGCATTATTAAATAAGTGAAATATTGAATGGGGATGCTAGCATATGTGGGAAGCAATGTAAATTTTTTGCAGTGAAAACATTTTGCATAAAAATTGGTAAAAATAAGCAAAGAGGTGAAATATTCAATGTGGTATAAAACTTAGTAAATTAATAAGTGAAGTGTTGAATGCGGAGGTTGGCATATGAAATAAGAAATGTAAATAAGTGAAATGTTCAATGGGGAGGTTAACATATGAGGGAAACAATGTAAAGTGTTTCGAGATTAGGATCAACAAGAACCAATGCAAAGTATCCACACATTAGAATTGCGGAAAGAAAGGCATATACCCTGCACATTTGCATAGGAATATCCCACACACAACAAGACTTAGTCTAATTTAAAGCCGTGTGCAAATAATTTCTATCACTTACCCTCCCGCACTTCACAACTTCACACTTTTAATAGTTCACAAAATTCTTTTATGAATATGCTTAACTAAAAAAGTATTGTTAAACATATATGTCTATCACACAAATATTTGTTGGGCATAGAGACATCATCCCCACAAATATATCTTTTCCACGTCCACACAAGCATATCATGTGCATAGGAAATCCCTAGTCTAATTTGAACCCTTGTCTAGATAATTCATAATAGTCATCCTCTTGTACTCCTGTACTTTGCAGCTCCGCATTTCCAATAGTTCCATCGCACAGATTTTGACCAACAATGTAATTTTCTTGATAACTGACTCATTTATGGAAATTTTATTTTTAAACATTTTGAAGTCTTTGTAGTGAAAACATTTGTTATAAAAATTTGTAAAAAACAGGAAAAAGGTAAATTGTTCAATATCGAAGAAAACTTAGTAAATAAGTGAAGTGTTCAACCTATATATATCTTCGACACACACATATCATCCACATAACCATATCTTCTGGGTGTCTGAACATGCATATGCGTCGCACAACCAACATAATCTAATTTGAACCCTTGTGTCGATGATTCATATCGCCCATCCTCTTGCATTCCTGCACTTTGTAACTACGTACTTCCAATATTTCCATAGCACATATTCTAACCAACGATGTAATTTGGATGATAATTGACTAATTTAAGACAATCTCATTTTCTAAGTTTCCAGCACTAATTATTGATACTTGTATTTATTTTAAGTGACAATGTTTATTATAAAAAATAGGTATATAAAGTAAACAAAATGATTCTGTGCATATGTTTAACTCAAAAAAATTTGTTCATTTGAATTTATTTCAAGTAACAATGTTTATTATAAAAAATAACTAAAAACATTTGGCATAGAATTTAGTAAAATGAAGTGTTTAGAGGTAAAGATGTAGAGAAAACAATGTAACATGTATTGAAGTGGAGTTTTGGATGGAACACTGCAAAATTTATAATTTTTCTGGACCCCTTTTATCCCCCTCTCTAATGGAATCATAGCCCCCTATAACTCTATCCTTGTCCATTTGTAATCGATGATATATTATTATTTTCAATGTATTAAATTACTTGGCCAGAACCATTCATCATATACAAAAATACATTATTAACCTAAGGATCAAAACTGAAGTGTTACATTGATCATTGAAAAAAAAAACTCAAAATATAATATTAAGAAAGAAATTAAGAATTCTTATCGAGATTAGAAACTCTAAAAACTGAAGTGTTACATTGATCATTGAAAAAAACTCAAAATATAATATTAAGAAAGAAATTAAAAATTCTTATCGAGATTGGAAACTCTAATATTAGCATCAAATATACATTAAAATTATACACTCACATGAAAATATGTTTAATAAACCAAAGTTCTCTACTAATAATTCATGCAAACCTACTTAAGAGAGAAAGTTTATTTTTTTAATCCATATGAATTAATCAAAACTCAATTATTATCTAGGAAAGAGATTCAAAATTTAGAAATCCATATATAAAAATTTCCAAAATATTCACTTTTTATAGAATATGTGATAAATAATGAGCTAAAAAATATTGTATATTTTTTTTAATTTAAAAAATAATGTAAAATTCATTTTTATTTAATTTATTTAATATTTAATTTTGTAATTTTTAATAAATTTGTAAAAAATAAACACATTATGAATTAATAGTTTTTATAAAAAAATAACTACCATAAATTTAAAAAACTAAAATTTATCACAATATTAATTTTTAATATATTTTTTCATATTTTTGTTATAAATCAAAAATATTAATTAATAAACTAAAATTTATCAGAATATTAATTTTTAATATATCTTTTCATATTTTTGTTATAAATCAAGAATATTAATTAATGTCTCTGGATGGGGTGTCATTGGAAACATTGCACGATTGGACAAGTGGAACACCTGGCCACACCTGGCGGACACCTGGCCACAACCCACACAACATCACACCACCGCAAAATGCACTCCCACCAAGCATTTAAGCCATGCATTCATTTTATCGTTCGAAGTACCTCGACTTTCATCCTCTCATAGAGCTAGTTATGACAATGGCGCTCCAACACACAGAGGTGGTTAATGCGATGGGTTGGCCTCCTAACTAGTCCCATCGCCCCATATTCATGGTTTTTATTCCGTGTCGGTGGAGCCTTTGGCCCATTCACATCCTTTGCCTCTAGTTCCTCACAGTCACATTTTCGTTCGAGTTTTTCTTCACCTCTGGTTCGATCTTACCCCTTCGCTCCTCCATTGTTTCGAGTTCCTCCCCCCACTCCACCTCTGGTTCATTTTCTTCCCGATGTCGCACCAACGAGGAAAATCTAAGTGCGGGGCGACTTGGTATAACGAGGGGCAGAGGCTCGCGGGGTCGCGGTAGGCAAGCTCCTCAGAACTTGCCTCGGGCTCCTGTCCGTGCCTCCACTCCAGAACTCCCTCCTGAATGAGATACCACACCAGAACTCCCTCTTCTGTCCTCTCCTTGGGCTTGTAGAGTAGAGTGGTTTGATAATTTGGGAAATTCCCTATGCTTTGCACCAAAGCTCAGCCCAAAGCCCCCGCCCATCCACTAGTCTCCACCACGTCCCCCCTGCCTCTTCTCCCCTCAGTCCGACTGCCCCCCTCACTTCTTCCTCCTCCCCTCTCCCTTCTTCCGCCTCCCCTCTCCCTTCTTCCACCTCCCCTCCTTCTTCTTCCGATGCTCCACCTCCCTCTCCTCTCCGTCCAACTTGTTCTCGGTGCGATGGGCTCTTGAATTTGCAGAATTCTCTAGACTTTATCCAGAGCTCGGTCATGGAAGTCAAGCACGACATCAAGGAGATGTTGAATAGGGATGAACGCAGGGAACGTTGCGAGGAGTGCCTGGAGACTCTTCTTTGTGCTCTCCGACACACTACTCCGAATATAGGGATTCCAGCCAAGGACATGGCGCAAGACCCATAGAAAGAACGAACGCCTGGCCCTAGCTCTGGATGACTCCAACGTTCTTAGGTTTCAATGGTTTTTTGATGTTTCCAGTCAGTGTATTTTAATGGGTTCCAACCCTACGAGGCACTCTAGTTTCTAAGCTTAGCAAAGTTTTTTGTTATATGTCTTTCTCTTTTTCCTGTCATTGTAACACCATAGACAATTGAGAACTCTATGGACATGTGGCAACATTGGTTACCCACCAAGACTATGCTACCATAGTCTCTAAGTCTATTCCGCCAACTGTAACTTTTACACTCTAGCAAGTTTCAATATATTTTTCTAACTTAAAAAACATAAATTTTAATTAATATGAAATAAATAAAGTTTAAAATAAAAAAAATACTTCCATGTTTTATAAAAAATAATCACCATATATTTCAAAAACTAAAATTTATCACAATATTAATTTTTAATATATCTTTTATTATTTTATAAAATTAATATATCTTTCCGTATTTTTATTATAAATCAAGAATATTAATTAATGTGAAAAAGAAGAAGTTTAATGTCAAAAAAATACTTCCATAAAATATATTTAACTTAAAAACATAAATTAAAATGTCAAAACAAAATTAATTAACTTGAAAGAGATGTAGTTTGATGTTAAAATCCTTTTATAAATTATATTTAATTAAATAACATAGATTAAAACGGAAAGCAAAAGAAGATATAAGCAAACAAATGAAATTAATTAAACAACATTAACTAAAATGTAAAAGTAATTGTAGAAGAATGATATATAAATAAAAGAATGAATGTAAAGTGATTTTGTGGTTACGTTTCATCCATCATAATCATATTTATTAGACTTTGAGATCACAATAAGTTTGATATACAAATCGTTATAACATACAAATTATACTAACATAAATATAACAAGGGTAGTACTTATCGAGGTAGTTGTGAAATATATACTGAATAATGTGATTTAATATAGTTAAATGCATAAGTAATGAATAGTCTTTTCCAAAGGATAATTCATATAATAAGGAAGAATAATATTATTGTTTATGCAAATAGGACAATGATAAGAATAAAGTAGAAACAAGTAGAAACAAGTAGTAACATTTGTTGTTTAATGTGGAATACAATTTAGTAAATAAGTGAAGCAATGCAAAGTGTTTGCAGTGAAACAATTTAGCATGAAACTTTGTGTGTTCAATGTGGAGTAAAAGTTAGAAAATATGTTAAGTGTTCAATGGGGATGTTAGCATATGCGGGAAACAATACAAATAACTGAAATGTTCAATGCGGACATTAACATATGTGTGAAGCAATGTAAAGTATTTGGAGGCTAGGATGAGTAGGAACCAATGCAAAGTATTTGCATGTTAGGATTGTGGGAAGCAAAGTGGGTAGATTTGTTGGCATAAGAGATAAGATAGCCTTGATGTTATAGTGAATGCCGGTCCAACAAACATTAAGACACAAGTCTTTTAACTTTTTAGATATCTCAATGCTTATACGGATATACATATATTAAAAATAAGTATATAAAGTGAACTAAATGATTCTATGCATATGATCAACTTAAAATATATTTTCAAACATATATATCTTCGATACAAATATATCTTTGGTACAAATTTTGACAAAAGATGTAATTTGCATGATAACAAACTCATTTATGGCAGGTTCAAGTTGTGCGGGGTGTTTTGCTATGATAATATCTAGGCACCGCACTTCGCTCTCCACATATATATCCTTTGCACCTCCACACTCCGCATTAGTAAATAAGTGAAATGTTGAATGAGGATGCTAGCATATGTGGGAAGCAATGTAAAATTATTGCAGTGAAAACATTTTGCATAAAACTTTGTAAAAATAAGAAAAGAGGTGACATATTCAATGTGGTATAAAACTTTGTAAATTAATTTAAGTGGAGTGTTGAACACAGAGGTTGGCATATTCAAGAAGAAATGTAAATAAGTGAAATGTTCAATGGGGAGGTTAGCATATGAGGGAAACAATGTAAAGTGTTTGGAGATTAGGATCAACAAGAACCAATGCAAAGTATCCACACATTAGAATTGTGGAAAGAAAGGCATATCCCCTGCATATCTCCACAGGATTATCCCACACACAACCAAGACTTAGTCTAATTTTAAGCCTTGTATGGATAATTGATATAACTCATCCTCCTACACTCCTACACTTTGCAACTCCGCACTTTTAATAGTTCACAAATTATTTTATGCATATGCTTAAATAAAAAAGTATTGTTAAACATATATATCTATCACACAGATATTTGTTGGGCATAGAGACATCGTCCCCACAAATATATCTTTTCCACGTCCACACAAGCATATAGTGTGCATAGGAAAGCCCTAGTCTATTTTGAACCCTTGTCCAGATAATTCATAATAGTCATCCTCTTGTACTCCTGTACTTTTCAAATCCGCATTTCTAATAGTTCCATCGCACAAATTTTGACCAACAATGTAATTTGCTTGATAACCGACTCATTTATGGAAATTTTATTTTTAAACATTTTGAAGTCTTTGCAGTGAAAACATTTTGCATAAAAAATTGTAAAAAATAGGAAAAAAGGTAAATTGTTCAATATCGAAGAAAACTTAGTAAATAAGTGAAGTGTTCAACATATATATATATCTTTGATAGAGATATATCTTCGGCACACACATATCATCCACACAACCATATCTTCTGGGTGCCTGCACAGACATATGTGTCGCACAACCAACATAATCTAATTTGAACCCTTGTGCCGATGATTCATATCACCCATCCTCTTGCATTCCCGCACTTTGTAACTGTGTACTTCCAATATTTCCATAGCACATATTCTGACCAACGATGTAATTTGCATGATAACCAACTAATTTAGGACAATCTCATTTTCTAGGTTTCCAACACTAATTCTTGATACTTGTATTTATTTTAAATGACAATTTTTATTATAAAAAATAGGTATATAAAGTAAACAAAATGATTTTGTGCATATGTTTAACTTAAAAAATATTGTTCAGTTGAATTTATTTCAAGTAACAATGTTTATTATAAAAAGCAAATAAAAACATTTGGCATAGAACTTAGTAAAAAGGAAGTGTTTAGAGGTAAAGATGCAGAGAAAGCAATGTAACATGTATTAAAGTGGACTTGTGGAGGGAACAATGTAAAATTTATAATTTGTCTAGACCCCTTTTATCCCTCTCTCTTATGGAATCATATCTCCCTATAACTCTATCCTTGTCCATTTGCAGTCAATGCCATATTTTTATTATTATTTTCAATGTATTACATTACTTGGCCCCAAACCATTCATCATATACAAACACACATTACTAACCTACGAATCAAAACTAAGGTGTTACATTGATCATTGAAAAGACTCAAAATATTGTATTAAGAAGGAGATTGCGATTTCTTACCAAGATTGGGTTGTGTAGACCTTCCACGTTCCTCCCAACATTAGACCACACTTCTCATAACTCTTAACAATGGGTCACCTCCGAGCTGGGGCTAAAACTCCACTTGGGTAAAGAATTCCTCTCTAGGCTAAGGTATCTTAGACAACAAAAAAACTTAGACTCATGTGTCAACTCTAGTAGACAACCTACAGTCCCTCATTCCCCACATGACTATCCCACCCTAATAAGTGTGCCCCTTCTCCACTCAATAATCCTTTGACTTCCCCACCTTCTTTCTGGGGATTCAACAATAGGACATATAGGAAGTCTCAGAGCCCTGTAGTTGCAACTTGGCACCTTGTGAATCAATTCCCAACAGTCCTCTATTCCCAACAGTCCTCTCACCTAGAGAGAATGCTCACGGACATGAAAACCCACTTCTTCAATATCTCACGGGCCTAACAACTCGCCTCTTCAATCTAGTTCCAAATATTTCCATGGTACAAGTATATGTACAGGTGATGGAAATATGAATGTACAAATGAAAGCAGTGTGATGAGGTGAGAATGATGATGGAATGATAGGAAATGAACTACGTCTCCTCAAAGTTATGTGCGTGTTCCCAACTTGACACTTGTCATGTTGGGAACTACATGGGCCCAAACATGGATTCCTTAACAAGGTGATACGTTTCCCTTAGACACTTAGGATAAAATTAATATCCCATACTTTATACTTTATAATTTTAGGAATATTAATAAAATATTCCTTTGGGCTTAAGCCCCTTTATCTTAGCCCCTATTCCTAGACTCTTATCCCCCCTTTCCCATTCTAGTGGATTTTAGACCCCCATACTCTTTTATTTGGTTGGTCTGCAACAATGATGTGTTTTCAAAAAAATAAGTGTGATTACATTTTAAAAATATAGGCTCACTGGCCTTTTAGCTTCTGGCTCTCCAGCCTAATAACCACATAGGCACTGGCCTTAAAATACATATATACAAAGGCACTCTAGCCCAAATATATTGGCTCACCAGCCTATATGTATATTTACATTTACATTTACAATTGGGGTTCATCTTAGGGGTATTACATTCCCCTCACCATTATTTATGCACTGTCCTCAGTGCAATATATACACATGTACACTCAAAACTTCAAAAGTATTAAAAAACATGCAGATATTCTTCCCACATAGCATCCTCGTGCTCCCAAGTTGCATCCTCGGGACCGTACTAGGTCCATTGGAACTTTACTAGCCCTATGGATCGATTCCAGAGCTGCTTGATCTTTCGGTTCAATGTGAAAACCAATTTCACTTGAAAGTCGCTTTCTGGCTCCACCTGAATCACATTCCAATCAATAACATGATTAACATCAGGTACATACTTTTTAAGCAAATATGCATGGAATACATTATGAATACACATCGATGTAGGTAGTGCAATCATGTATGCAATGGGACCAATCCTCTCTAGTATTTCAAACAACCCACAATAACGTGCTGCCAACTTTTAACAATTTCCCAACTTCAGGGAACTTCTCTTGGCCTTTAATTTCAAGAAAACATGGTCACCCACTTTAAACTCTATGTGAGTTCTTCCTTTATCAACATAACTTTTCTTCCTATCCTGGGAAACCTTTAAATTTTGTTTTATTTTCACCATTTTCTCTTCCATTTCCCTAAGTAAATATGGCCCAACCACTACTCTATCTGCTGGCTTGTCCTAGCTCATTGGCGTGTTGCACTTTCTGCCATAAAGTTCCTCAAATGGGATCATCTTAGAGTTTCTTGATACCTATTGTTATAAGCAAACTCAACCAAATGAAAATAATCTTCCTACTTCGATGGTTTGTCCATCACATACATTCTTAGCATATCTTATATCACCTGATTTACTCTTTCTGTTTTCCCATTTGACTCTGGATGATAGGCTATGCTAAAATTCAGAATTGTTTCAAATCCTTTAAATAATCCATTCCAAAAATTTGATGTGAACTTGGGATCTTTGTCAAACACAATTGTCTTAGGTACACCATGCAATCTAACAATTTCCCTCATATAAATATCAACAATGTTGGTTTCCTTGTGAGTTAACTTCACTGGAATAAAATGGACAACTTTAGTAAGATTATCCACCACCACCATGATGAAATCGTGTTGCTTGTTTGTTCTGGGCAGTTTGGTGTAAAATCCATTATTACAACTTCCCATTTCCACTCTAGAATGGGTAATGGATGTAGCAAGCCAACTGGGTGTCTGTGCTCAGCCTTGAATTTTTGGCATTCCAAACAATCGCCAATAAAATAAACCACTTCTTTCTTCATACCTGGCCAATAATATTGGCTCTTGATAGCTGCAATAGTTTTCTGGTAACCTGGGTGCCCAACGTAAGGCACATTATGCATTTCTTTTAATATCATATTTTTCAATTCCTAGGAATTTGACACATAAATTCTGCTTCTATACATGAGAATTTCATCCTTTTCGAATTTATAGTCTTCAATTTTCTGCTGCAAATTACTTTGCTAAAATTTTTCCTTTATTTATTTCCATGTACTGCTGAAATGATTTTGCAGCCTCTGAAATTATGTCCTTCAAATCTGATTTGTACATGCTAATGGTTGTAGCATGCATCTTATGCACCCTCTTGTTGAGTGCATCAACCACCTTTTTCTCTTTACCTTTGATAGGCCTTATATCAAAGTCACATCAACTGAGGAATTCCAACCATCTGCTTTGCCTGGAATTTAAATTTGGCTGTCCAAATAAATATTTCAGACCACTATGGTCTTTCCTCAACTCAAATATTTTTCCCATGAGGTAGTGCCTCCACATATTCAAGGCATGCACTATGGATGCCAATTCTAAATCGTGAGTGGTATAGTTCCTTTCATGCTCTTTTAATTTCCTTGATTTGTAGAAGACCACATGCACATTCTGACTAAGGAGTCCCCCAAGCCATTCTTTACAAGCATATGTGCATACAATGAAGTCTTCATTCGAATCAACAATCCTTAATATTGGAGAACTTGTCAGTAAATACTTCAAGTGTTGGAAGCTTCTTTCACAATCAACACTCCATTCAAATCTCACACCCTTCTTTTGAAAAGATGTGATTGGGTGTGCAATTTTGGATAAGCCTTCAATAAACCTTCTATAATACCTTGCAAGTACCATGAAAGATCTCACCTCTAAGAAATTCCTTGGTGTTGCCCATCCTTCAATGACTTTTATCTTTTCTGGGTCCACTGCTATCTCTTCCTCTAAAATAATATGCCCCAAGTAATGTATATGCCTCTGGTATAATGAACACTTGCTCAATTTTGCATATAGTTGATGTTATCTCAATACTTGTAGCACCATCCTCAAGTGTTGATCATGTTCTTCTTCAGATTTTGAATAATAAGTATGTCATCCAAAAATACAATGATAAACTTATCCAAGTATTTTCTGAAAATACCATTCATTAAACACATGAAGACAACTGGTGCATTTGAAAAACCAAATGACACCACTGTGAACTCATAATGGACATACCCTACTCTGAAGGCTGTCTTGATGATGTCTTATTCTTTAATTTTCACCTTATGATAACCTGATCTTAGGTCAATCTTATAAAATATTTTTGCATCATTTAGCTGGTCAAAGAGGTCATCTATCCTTGGCAAAGGATACTTGTTCTTCAGTCACCTTATTCAACTTCCTAAATTCATTGAAGATCCTCAAGGTTCCATCCTTTTTCTCCAAAAATAATATCGAAGCACCCCAAGGTGCCACACTTGGGCGTATATACACCTTCTTCAAAAGTTCTTCAAGCTACATTTGCAATTCCTTCAACTTTGGTGTACTCATCCTATAAGGAGTCTTTGATACTTGGGATGCTCCGGGAATTAGATTGATAGAAAAATAAATATCTCTCTTGGGTGGCAACCCCAGTATTTCTCTAAATACATCTTCAAAATCCTTTAGGATTGCATAGTTTTCAATATTTGACACTTTATCCTTAGGTTCCTCCTCCATATGTGCTGCAAATATTTGGAATCCTTTCCAGAATCTTTTCTTCAATTGCAAGGCTGAAACTTCTCTGATAGTTACAACCCTTGGAATACCATGTACTGATTTCAAGTTCCCTTATTCATCCAATCAAGTAAAATCCTTATTATAACAATCTAGGACAACATGATGCATGTCCAACCAATCCATACCAATGAAGCAATCATATGAGCCCAAAGGTATGATGTTCAGATATCCCCTTGTGATCAGTCCATTCATATCCATTGGGAATGCGTTAACCATTTCATTAATTTTCCTTTTTTCTCCTGTATCTAGCTTCACCAACCAAGGTTTCCAAAGATTTCTTTTTGGCAATTGAAATCCTTCCACCATCTTAGGATCTATATAACTATGACTATCTCTTGAATCAATTAAAATAGCAATGGTTTGGTTGTTGATCTTACCTTCCACCTCAATCATGTGTGACTGAAACTCATCTTTCTTGTTATCCAGGGATGCATAGATCCTAGGTACATTTCTTCCCATGTCCTCCACTATATCATCTTGTTGTACATTATGAACGGTCCTAAATTTTTCACCCCTATGAGGGAAATCTCTGTACATATGATCTCCCTCACAATCCAAACATTTCATAGGCTATTTCCTTGATATTTGTCTCACTGTTTCTATCATTCTGGGCTCTTTAGAAGCTGGTTGTACCTGATTAATTTTTTTAAGAATGGTGGCTTGGTCCCCTTCTTCCTTTGCTCCGTCTTACTTCTCTTCTTCTCTTCCCAAGACTTTTGGAAAGATGGTCTTCGTCTATGCTAATCATAAAGTAATTTATCCCTCCTTATGGTTTCTTCCAGTGTCTTGGAACCATCATATTGTATCATATCGATGATAAATGATGGCAGCCCACTCAAGTACCTCTAAATATTAACTTGTTCATCCTTGATGAAAGAAACATATTTCAACATCTCTAAGAATCTCCTTTCGTACTCATCTATGGTCATACTCCCAAGCTTGAGTTCAAATAACTCTTTCCTTTTCTTATCATAATATCATTTGGTTAAGTATTTCTTTTGAAAATACTTTTTAAATTCCCTCCAAGTAACCTTATTCTCATCAATGTGTTGCACTTTCACAACCTGGTCCCACCACATTGATGATTTTCCTTTGAGTTGGCAGATGTAAATTCTTCTTTCTTCCTATGAGGAGTGGTTATGTAATTGAAATCACTTCCTCATGCCCAACAACTAGGTATCTTCATCCTCATCCTTCTTGTGCTCACCATAAAATGTAGGAGGCTTGATTTTATTCATTTCTCCCTGTAGCTCATCCACCCTAGAACTCTTCTTATGCTTCTTGACAGGGGATGGGATCGAAATATTGTGTGCTCTCCTGAGTGAATTCCTTGGGGAGTGATGGTGATGCCTGTCAACACTTCTTGTTTTTCTTCTCTCATCATGAGACCTATGACTCCTTCATTTGCTTGAATCGATCTCCTTATCCATTTTCTTCTCTATTCTGTCCAAGCTATACATAAACTTGATGTTGAGATTTTCTTACTGCTCCTTGGATTTCATAAGCCTCTCATTATCAACTTTATAGATTTGGACATAATTTTTCAGAATCTTTATGGTCTCTACCCAGTTCATACTCTCTTCCTTTCTTTCTCTATGCCCATTAGATTCTGTCCCGTCATTACCCATGTTGACATACATCCCTCTGACCTCGTCTTCATAGTTGTAGGTTCTTTGTGCATCCTCCATGCCTCTTAGATCCGTTTTGATCCTTTTATGATCAAATTTTTGTTAACCCTGCAAAATGTGCAGGAAACAAGATTTGTTAGACTGGATAATTAGGAAATCTATAAAGACTAGGCGCACTTCTGCTCCATGAGAGTATCAAAATCCTTTTTTCTAATTTCTTGTGAATTTAATAGTCTAATTTAATTTTCTGGGTGAATATATGGACTCTTTTTTCCAATACCTTTCCAATGGCTACATCCTTTCTCAATTCCGAGTCTTGGGCAAAAAGTTATGGTCGTTTGAATATTACCCATTAATTCCTTTTGTTCATCCCTCAACCAGGCGCAATTCTGAACTCTATTTATGCATCTTTGTACCTGATATTTTGGAATTTTGGAAGGATCCCAAAATATTTTGGACAATGTGTCCAAGTTTCACCTCTATCTTGGTTCCAGGATGCTAGATACAACCTAATGAAGTTTAAGGCCAATTAATATTTTTGTCCCTGAATGATACATGCACCTTCTATGCCCTCCTATACATTGTGTGCTCATATTTCTATTTTGACTCCATGGTTGTCTTCTATGGCTGAAGATATTTCTGTATATGGCTCCTATTCCTCAATCCTCTTTTAGAGAAGGAAGTTATGGCCCTCATAAGTTAACTAGGTCTTAAAATTTACCTTCCACTATTTGGCTTGTAAATCCCTCATACTAACTTCATTTGATGAATGGATTACACTGTTAGAAAAATCTCTTCGAGATTTATAGTTTAAGTTGATATTACTATTTGTGGTGCCTACAACACTTATAGTCCCGAAGATGAGAAGTCCTAAAAACCCTATTTAGGGCCTAAAAAATGCCTTGCAAAAACATGACCTGGAAAACAATGAACTTTTCTGGTAATTTTCATTAATTTTTGATAATTGTATCCTCCTTATGATGATTGGGATGCTGACGTGGAACCTGAGTCCACCTGGAACCCCTGGAAGGATTCCATGTCAGATACCAACTACTCTATCCCTTCCTTGTCGACCTCTTACCTCCTTCCTTCTCCTTATCTCTTTCCCTTCACTTGCGCACACCTATTAGTTTTCGAGCCCCATATGTCCTTGGATTCCATGTGGCACCTTTGTATTGGGTCATAGGGATGGGAGGGTCCCATCCTACAACCATATACCTCGGCGGGTGAAGTTTCACGTCATTACAATCCAACAATCAATGATCTAAGGGAACCGACAATGATCGATGGTCCATGTCACATTGTGCCCCCCCCCGCCCCACCGAACATTAACACAATGGGGAGGGGACGAAAAAATAAACCACAATTAAGACCATGGTGATGTGTCACAAATATATGCATTTCACCCCACTCACCTTGGGTTATCTTGAACCCACATGACCCCCCAACAATAAGGTTTTGTGGGTTCGACTCACAGTTTTGCAAGGCGAGCAGGCTCTGCTAGTCTAGCTCCATGTTGACCGCCACCTATGCCATTTATGCCACCATGTACCTACCACTATGGCCCTTCCACTGTGGATTAAAATTCACCTCACTACCACGTCAACTGACACATGGCTCTCACTTCATCCTGGCATCAACGTACGAAAAGATTCCAATTTTCCCCAATTTTTCAAATTTTTGAAAATTTCACAAAATTCCCAATATTACATAATTTCCTTTGGGCCTCCATTAAACTCTAAGATTAGCTCAAAATATCCAAATACAAACTGTTAAACACAAAATTAATCTCTGTACATTTAATTCTATCCTTTCATGTCTAATTTCCCCATGAATTTAACCATAATATTGGGGCTTTTTTCCAGAAACGACTAATTTAGTTAAGGGTGCTCTGGCGCAACACAACATTTTGCCAATCACAGGTTCAAATTTTCCCAATTTTGAGATTTAAATAGGGGATTTTATTTCTTGGATCGATTCCTTCAATTTACCCATGAAATTTCCCCCAATTTCACTTTAATAATTTTGTCGAACAAATTGTAGGTGTACTCTTTCTGACATTCTGTCAAACAATTTGTTTGCATACTCTGCAATTTCATTTTCTATGCTCTATTAATTGGCCCATCCAGGATCAGGGTTGAAACTGGAACTCTGATACCACATTGTAGCATCCCCATCCCCCTACTAGGAAATGCCACCTAAAATTTCCAAACTCCGATACCATTTTAAGTAATTGATTATGCTATGAAAATACATAGATTAATGTAGAATAAAAACAAGTATATATATATATATATATATATATATATATATATATATAT
>ML799320.1:91069-108561 GCA_009831015.1 Picea engelmannii
CCATGAAATAAAAATGTAACACATAAAGAAAACACATTATTGACACTTATCTTTGGTAAAAATTCACCAACTACGTGCAGACATTCCACGCTCCTCCCAGCCTTATACCACACTGCTCATAACTCTTAGCAGCGGGTCACCCCTGAGATGGGGCTAAAACTCCACCTGGGTAAAGGATTCCTAACCAGGCTAAGGTATCTCAGACCAAAAAAGCTCAGACTCAGGTGACAAATCTAGCAGATAGCCTACAATCCCTCATTCCCCACATGCTTATCCCACCCCAGGAAGTGTGCCCCTTCTCTACTCAATATTCCTTCGACTGCCCCACTTCCTTTCCGGGGGTTCAACAACATGACAGATATGAAAACTGATTTCTTTGTAGCTGCAACGTGGCACCTTGGGAATTAATTCCCAATAGTCCTCTCACCTAGAGAGAACACCCATGTGCCTGACAACCCACCTCTTCAGTCTAGTTCCAAATCTTTCCATGGTACATGTACATGTAAAAGTGATGGGATCATGAAGGTACAAATTAAAAAAGTGTGGTGAGGTGAGAATGATGATGGAATGATAGGAAATGAATTACGTCTCCTGAAACTTATGTGCATGTTCCCAACTTGACACTTGTCATGCTGGAAACTATATGGGCCCACACATGGATTCCGTCACAAGGTGATATGTTTCCCTTAGAGACTTAAGATACAATGAATATCCCATACTTTACACTTTATACTTTTAGGAATATTAATAAAATATTCATTTGGGCTTAATCCCCTTTAGCTTATCCCCTTTTCCTAGACTCTTATCCCCCCTTTCCCATTCTAGTGGAGTTTATCCCCCCATACTCTTTTATTTGGTTGGTCTGCAGAAATGGCGCATTTTCATTAAAATCATAGTGTGATTACATTTTAAAAATATAGGTTCATTGGCCTTTTAGCTTCTGTCTCTCCATCCTAATAACCACATAGACACTCTTGCCTCAAAATACATATATACAAAGTCACTCTGGCCAAAATATCTTGTCTCAACAACCTATATGTATATTTACATTTACATTTACATTTACAATTAGGGTTCGAACTAGGGGTATTCCACATCTCCTCTTCTTCCATTGATATTCTCACAAGCAACCATTGCACCTTGCGACACATTTATTCATGCTCCCCAAAATACCTTTATTTTCTTTATTCTTTTGTCTGAGGGAAACCCATTTTCATTTATTTGATATTCAGTCATACTAGTGACTCATGCGACAAAAGTATTTACCTCATTTTGATAATAAGATTGATCATACTCCAAATTTGTTCGCAAATATTCAGTAAAATTTGTAATCCTTTTTGAAAGATTAAGTAGATCGGTACTGACCTCCCATGCCTGTCTAATTATGTCCAATATTTTGTTAATGTTTTCAACAACATAGAATCTCACTCCATTCAACAATTGAAGTGCATTTTTGATTGGCTTTGAGGTTCTAGGAGTACTTGGAAGAGTATTCTCTACCGACAGTATGGACAATGGCTTTGCAAAGAGTGGCTTGGGAGTTAGTGCGTCCTCAATCTCACTTTTTCTCTTCTTTAGTCTAATAGTCTGTAACTCCTAGTTGAAAATCAAATCGAAAAGTGAATCTCCTGTGAAACAATGTAGTTTCATGAGGGAATATGGTCCAAGTCCTGATACATCCACACCATCACTTGATTTGTGAACCCCATTTCTGTTTTTGAGACATACCTTCTCTATGTGCATTTTCCTTTCATGTTTTTTGTATTGAGAATTGTGCAGTGTCAAAGAGTTATACTCAAACAACATCAATTATTCTCTTGTGAGCTCCTATGCAAGCTATTGGATTTCTGCAATTATCTAGGCTACATAATTGGGTAGCTCTGTACTATCGATATGCATATCATCAACATCTCCTAGAATTCCTATGATTTCTGAATATTGGGAATTGTCTATGTGATGTGAGATTGCACGTGCATGCTCAAGATTTACATGTCATGGTTTCTCTCCACCATCATCTCCAACATGCACGCCATTACTCTCTTCTCTATTTAGATTCTTCTATTATGTTTTTTGTCTAGAGGAGGAGCTCTTATGTGCTTGGGGATTAGAGGAAGACTGGACATTGATACTTAGTTCCCCCCTTTGTATTTCTTTTGTTTGATTTTTTGTATTTGATCTTATTTATTTTGACAAGTCCTCACTGCATCTACTGATGTCCTTTTTTGCGTAGAGATTTGTTGTTGATTGCAGCTTCATGAGACATTCTCCAGGTCGTTCTCCTCTATACTAAGTTAAGACGATATGTGAGAACACCCATGTGATGGGTGAGTCATAATCCTATGGAATGAGTTGAGATGACGTGTGTGGTCTCTTGTCATGCTCCTCTGGACTGAGTTGAGACAACTTGAGATGGTCTCTTGTCAGACTCCTATGGACTTAGTTGAGTCGACTTGAGATGGATCTCCAGATAATAATCCTATGGAATTAGTTGACTTGATCTGTTGAGAGTGACATCCCTGTGGATGAGCACATGTGGATGTGTCCCTAGTGGCAAAGAAGTAGAGGATGTGTGGATCCCTTGCTATATTGTCCAAGAGTAAGATTATTGTGTAACCATAATTTGTATTGTAAAAAGTACAAGTCGTCCCAACCATGTAAAGATAGTTAATATTGTGTAAATATTAATTATATTATTCAGTTTTACAGGTCGTTCCTATTGTGCCAATAGACACATCCATTTGATGTGATAGGTCATGTATAAATAAGAGTTAGATCCCCATTGTGGATCACTCATCTCTCTCATTCACTCAATGCATGGTATGAAATTGGAGGACTGAAGTGCACACTCTTTTCTAGGAACTATCCTTCCTGGTCATAGAGCACCCTATTGTGTTCTAGGGTTTTGTCTTGAGGGCCACGTTTGTTGGCACCTATATTTTCGGTGGAGAGGGTGATATTCTCTTGGAAATATAGCAAAAGGATTGTTGGGTTTTTCCCTTGGTTGAGAAGGGTTTTCCTAGGATAATTTTTGGTGTCTTTTGTGCATGGTTATTCTTCTTATGATCTTGGTTTACTACAGCTAGTGTATTTTTGTTGAAGTGTTTATGGTTCAAGCTCATGCTAAAACATAAATAAACTACATGTGTTTGAGCTATCATAAAAAATTCAACATGGTATCAGAGCAGTGTTCTTGAAGATGACTTTTTGCATAGTAAATGAAGGTAGGCGGTGGGAGTTTGAGGGAAATTAAAACCCTACCGCTGGCCTAAGGAAAGGGCCAAAACTTCTCTTAAACCTTGTGGATCACTCATCTCTCTCATTCACTCAACGCATGGTATGAAATTGGAGGACTGAAGTGCACGCTATTTTCTAGGAACTATCCTTCTTGGTCATAGAGCACCCTATTGTGTGCTAGGGTTTTGTCTTGAGGGCCACCCTTGTTGGCACCTATATTTTTGGTGGAGAGGGTGATATTATCCTGGAAATATAGAAAAAGGATTGTTGTTTTTTTCCCTTGGTTAAGAAGGGTTTTCCCAGGATAATTTTTGGTGTATTTTGTGCATGGTTATTCTTCTTGTGATCTTAGTTTACTACAACTAGTGTATTGTTGTTGCAGTGTTTATGGTTCAAGCTCATGCTAAAACATAAATAAATTACATGTGTTCGAGCTATCATAAAAATTTCAACATGGTATCAAAGCAGTTTTCTTGAATATGACTTTTTTCACAGTAAATGAAGGTAGGCTGTGGGATCTTGAGGGTTGTTAAACCCCTACTGCTGGCGTAAGGAAAGGGCCAAACCTTCTCCTAAACCCTGTGGTAAATTTTAATACTGGGTGCAATACTATCAGCCTTGACCGAGCCTTGTTGAGGGCCTTAAAAGGAGACTGCAACATAGAGAAGCCTCTCTAAGGCTACCACAACTAGAAGGATCCCTAGATCAAGTTTTTGTGACAGTTCTGAGGCCAAATTGTTGACAGATCTAAGGAACAAATTTGAGTGGGTTAAGAGGAAAATTTGAGGCAGCCCAAGGCGAGTATCTAAGGCAATTTTCTGAGGTCAAAAGGTGTGGTATGAGGCAGTGATTTTAGGCATGTTCTGAGGCCAATTTTTGGACAATAGTGAGGCCAAGTTTCATATCAGGATAAGGTGAATTTTTGAGGGAGGAAGGCTGAGCTAGAGGCCTATTCTGTGGAAGTCCTGAGACTAATTCTGAAGTTTGTTCTTAAGGAATTTTGTAACAATTCCGAAGCAATCTGTGTGGTGAATATGCAACTACAACAAAGTGAACAAAGACAGATCTGAGATCTTCTGCAGGATGAATTTTATGAGGCAATGAGGCATACTTCATAAGAAGTTTGAGGGAAATGTTTGGAGCCATATTTTTCATAAACCAAGAAACTATTAAGGAACATCTAGGGAAAACTTGAGATTCATCTTGAGCACAAGTTTCTGGCTTGTTATAGGACGCATATCTAAATCTGAGTTTGAAGAAATTTTAGTTTTGAGGTAAATTTTTGAAACCTATCTCAAGAATGATCCTTGACGTAACTTTTGAGTGTGTGCTATAAGTGCACCTTATTCAAGCTCTAGTGGAAATCAAGGAGACTAGACTTGTAGCTAGTGATGTGAAAGGTTTCAAGCCCTTGTCACTATGTGAATCATTGTCCTTTGTGGAAGAAAGGAAAGAAACATTAGCCACCTCAAAAGAAGTCAAGAAATGAAAGCAAGAATGAAGATGAGTTCTTCTCTATCTCATTCTTCTCAGGAGGACCAAAAGAAAGTCTGAGCATGACTGTAGACTAAGGTAAGTTTTGTACTACATTGCTTATTTGATTCATCATTACTCTATAGTAGCTTGCATTAGATAATGAAGGGTATTATCCCTGGTATGGGATCCCTCATGACCTGGACCATTATCCATGGTACGAGAGTCCAAAGTTTCTTGGTTGGTTATTATCCTAGTATAGGAGGCCATTTTGGTTGTTATCCCTACAAGATACCATCGTGGTTATTATCCTAGTACATGAGGCTAGATTTCATATTTCATTATTGAAGGGCCATGATCCCTGGTACAGGAGTCCAATTTTTCTTGGTTGGTTATTATCCTAGTGCAAGAGGCCATTTTGGTTGTTATCCCTATGGGAGGCCATCTTGGTTATTATCCTAGTATGGGAGGCCATATTCCTTTCTTATCAAAGTACTATAGAGGAAGTAGAGGACCCGAGAAGACATGGGATGTCTCTAGGATAACAACATAGGAAAATGATGATGTCACAATTTTCTCTAGGACAGATCTTTATCCTTCAGACTTCAGAGGGAGTCAAACTATTTGAGAAGAAAGAAGAGACAACACCTTATCCCCCTTCAACAGTTCATAGGGAGACAATTATTGATCCAGTTGATCCAATTGATCCTATAGCTCCAGTTGATGTTCCCAGAAACATTGCAGTAGCCCAGAAGAGGCATGCATGGGCTCGATAGACTCTACAGGAGGTAGAGGAACATGCAACTCCTTGTGGTACATTCCGAGAGAGAAAGATACCACATAGATTTTCGAGCTATGTTTCAACTATGAATCACATCATTGATACCGAGCCTTCTTGTCATGGAGAAGCAATAGGTCAGCAGGTTTGGCAAGATGCCATGACCAAAGAGTATCAATCCGTCATGAATAATGATGTGTGGGATATTGCTTCGAGACTGGAAGGGAAGCCTGTAGTGAATTCCAAGTGGATCTATAAGATAAAACATGTAGCTGATGGAAGTGTCGAGAAGTACAAGGCAAGATTTGTGGCTAGAGGATTCTCTTAGGTGGAGGGAATAAATTATGAGGGGACATTTTCTCCTGTTTCCCAATACAACTCCATCCGTATGGTTATTTCCCTTGAAAAATCCATGGGTTGGAGACTACATTAGATGGATGTGAAGAAAACCTTTCTCAATGGTGAGATTGAGGAATAATTTTACATCGAGTAGCTAGATGGATTCGTGATACATGAGAAGGAGTCTCATGTGTACAGTTTGAAGAAAGACATGTATGGACTAAAGCAGGAACCTCGAGCATGGTATGAGAATATTGATGGATACTTTATGAGTGTAGGCTTCAACAAGAGTGTTGCTGATCCAAACCTATACTACAACATTGTTGGTGACGAGTTCTTGATTTTGGTCCTATATGTTGATGAATTATTCCTCACCGGTTCAGAAAGCCTTATTTTTGAATGCAAGTGTGCATTGGATTATGGATTCGAGATGAAGGACCTTGGTATGATACACTGCTTCTTGGGACTAGATGTGTGGCAGGGGATTGATAAGATTTTCCTGAGTCAAGGAAAATACACAGTGGAGATATTGAAGAAATTTAGGATGACAGACTACAGATCCATTCCTACACCAATGGTGATGAATTTGAAGAAAATGGATGAGACTTTTTCTGATTCAGGCAAGATTGATCCACATATTTACAGACAGTTGATTGGATCATTGATGTATCTGGTTAACACCAGACCTTATATATGCTATGCAGTGAGTGTACTCAGTCAATTTACGAGTCAACTGAGACAGACACACTGGATAGAAGCGAAGCATGTGATGAGATATTTATGAGGCACAATTGGTTATGGAATGAGATATGCCTATGGTGTAGACATGATATTGTAGGGATATGCTGATGCATATTGGGTAGGGAGTGCAGTGGATCGAAAGAGCACCTCAAGTTGTTGTTTTACTTTGGGATTTTCCATGGTTTCCTAGTGCAGTAGGAAATAGAACTATGTGGCTTTGAGTACCATAGAAGTAGAGTACATTTCATTATGTGTGGCAGTCCGTGAAGTAGTGTTGATTCACAAGCTCCTTACATATTTATTTGGACATGAGATGGATTCCACTGTTATTCATTGCGATAACCAGAGTTGTGTGAAGCTCCCAGAGAATCTTGTGTTTCACGATAAATCGAAACACATTGAGATAAAATACCATTACATAAGAGATATGGTGTATAGGAAAATATTACATGTGCAATACCTTTCTACGCACGAGAAAGTTGTAGATGTCTTCACCAAACCGCTTGCCAGGATGAAGTTTGAGTACTTTCGTGAGAGACTTGGTCTGGTGGAGAATGCCTCCTTAGCTGAGAGGGAGTGTTGTTGATTATAGATTCATGAGAAATTATCCAGGTCATTCTCCTTTGGATTGAGTTGAGACGATCTCTGAGAACGCCCATGTGATGGGTGAGTCATACTCCTCTGGGCTGAGTTGAGATGACGTGTGTGGTCTCTTTTCGTGCTCCTCTGGATTGAGTTGAAACGACTTGAGATGGTCTCCTATCAGACTCCTATGGAATTATTTGAGTCAACTTGAGATGGCTCTCTAGATACAGTAATACATATTGTAAAAATTTCGATGTTCTATTTGCGACATTATGGACAAAATTGGCCAAACTGTCGAAAAATAGAGGAAATTTTAAAATTTGTTTTTCCATATTTCCCGATAACGTCGCACGTGTGACATTATACAAACAAATGTATCTATTGCGATGAAGATGTCACTATTGATACACCATTGGAATATATTCTCTCTTTCCACATTTGTAAAATAGTCGTCTCTCTTTCCACGTTTGTAAAATAGTCATCGCAGTTGCGACGTTATGGAAACTAGGTTTTCCCCCTCCAACGATCACCTAGTATTTGACCAAGTCAAATTTGATTTGGTCAACTATCGTCGGAATTGCGACATTATGAAATCTATAAATATGTTTCATTTTACGGATGTTGTGACAAGTTTTCTATAATAACGACACTTCAAAAAGGGTTTGCGGGTCTTCTTGGCAAACAAAAAACATGTATTTTTTTTTTCCAGTAGATGTCTGTGGGGAAGAATGTTAGAAACCATTAGAGTTGGGAAAATAATTAAATATGGTGAAAAGGGTGATGATAAATGTTATTTCCCTTGCAAAAATTGTTGTACTAGACGTCCCGAAAGAGTTTTAAAAGCAACAGCTAAAAAACATTGTAGAAAATATGGGCACATGGACGGGGTATCAAAAGAATATCATCCCATGGTATATACATTCATTATCTGTTTTAATATTTATTGTATTCTCAAAATTTTATATTGTTTTATACATGCACTAATTTTTCATGATTGTTTGTAATTAAAAAGTTAGATTTTCCCCCTAACTTTATGCACAAAGCACCAAGTAGTAGCATAAATGATGTTGTAGTACAAGATGAAGAACTTGAAGCAGAAAATGAATACCAAGTTAATGATCCCATGGAAGTAGATGCCAATAATAACATAGTTCAATATGATGGGACAAATCAAATGATTCAAGACTTATTCGGTCATCTAGATGAGGATCATGGGGACAATAGTGATGGTATTAATGATGAACCTCTGATTGAAAAGGAAAATAGATGACTTTATAAAGGGTCAAGAGAAAATCTTCTCTCCACTACATTCTTGCTGGTGAACTTGAAATTTACGAATTATTTGTCTAACACTTGTATGACACAGATCCTAAGGTATGTAATATGTTTCTTCACATCTACATAAAGGTTGAATTTTCCCCATTGTTTTTAGTGTTAATTAATGTGTAAAATAAAAATGAAATATTTACAATTACTATTCTTTACATTAACTATTTATTTTTTATGTTTTAGATTGTTAGGTGAATTTCTGTTACCCTCGTCAAATATTTTACCTCGCACATATCGAGATTTACATGTCATTATGACATACATTGGAATGGAGTATCAAAGTATAGATGCATGTCCTGATGATCATATTATATATTATGGACAACATGCGTCGAAAATAGAATGTACGATATGTGGCATCAGTATATATCAAACCGATCAAGTAACAAAAATGGTCCCTCGAAAGGTTCTCTGACATATTCCCATAATTCCACATTTGCAATGACTGTTTAGGTGCCAAAGCATAGCACAGTTTATGGATTACCATGCATGAAAGAGAATTGAAGATGGCGTTCTTCGAATTCCTACAGATGGTTATGCATTTAAGGAAATTGCTGCAAAATGGCCAAAATTTACAGATGAACCTCGTAATGTTATACTTTCATTGGCAACTAACGATGTTAATCCATTTGGAGAGCTTCGGTCTGTTTACTCAATGTGGCCTATTTTTGTTATCAACAATAACATTCCTCCTCGGATGCCAATAAAGAGGGATCACATTGTTTTTCCTGAGATTAAACTTAAGGCTCAAAGAATAATGTCAGGCATTAGGAATTAAGGAAAGTTGGTTTTAAAGGTGATTTTTCTTTCATTAGTTGTGTAAGATTTAAATCCTCAAATGAAATTAATATCTGAACATAATAGAGGCTGTATTTCGTCATCTGAGTCAATTTATCAAATTGAAAGAGGAGAAGAAAATTACAAAACTATTAAACAAACTAAGGCATGAATGACAGAAGAGTCTTACCTTGTTTATAGTAGAAGGAAATGTAGAATGCACTACTGAAAGAATATAAGATGTTGTGATCCAAATAACATGCAGGTCTTGTATTTGCTGATAGAAAATATAGAGGAAAAACTGCGTGCCAATCAAATACTAATGAAACATAATCACAATAGATGTTGTAATAAATTGTAAAAGAAGCATCCTTTTATTAACCTTATATTTATACAAAAGGTTCTCAACCTTAAACAGTTGGAATTCCCCTTATTTCTAAAATAGTAAAAATTACAAAATGTAAAATGCGAAACGCTTCACTTGCATCTTTTCTGTCAGTCTCCTCATTATGTTGGCAGAGGCATTTTTCTCTCTAGTTATCCATCTCCGAAATGGATAACGTACACAAGTTATCTCATTTTTTTCCAGCGGTGCCATCTTTTCCTTGCTCAACACATTTGATACATTTGCTCACAAATTGCGCCACCAGCCTGGAGGGCTCTGTTAAATTATTAGCCTAAAAAATATATAATTTCTTTTCCATTTGAGGCAATCTTTCTTTCATTCGTCTATCTTCTAAACCTATAGACTGTAATTGCAGACTAGGCTTCACTAGACATCTATTTATCTGAATAATATCAACCTGTTTATCTGTGAGATTTCGGCCTGAGCCTCTTCCATATTTGTCTTAATGTCAAGTTGATGTTTTTTTATGTCAATCTGTCCTAGTACTCCAGAGCTATCTTCTTTATCAAGGCCTAATGATTTTTTTGTTGAGTAAGTGGAAAACCTCTTCACAAAACTCCTTCACTTCCTTAGCCATTTTCCTTTTTTCATCTATGCTAGATTCCCAGGTCTTTAGTATTATATCACCTCTGGTCTGTTCCGAAATGGACAACCTGGAAGCCATAACTACTCCTTCTTTTGCTGACAACACAACTGCTTCTTGGAAGGTAGTCCGGGCAACAATAAATTCTCTCTCTCTTAAACAAATGCTATTTAATTCTTGATCTAACACCCGAAAATGATCTTGACAATTTCAACCTTAGTGAGAAGGCTTTTCTGAGCCACTTCTAGTTCCTTTCGCACTTCCAATGCCTGAGCTTGGAACAATGTTATATCTACAATCATGTTTTTGGTAGAGCTTACTTTGGCTTGTAGTTTCCTTACCAACTCATCCTGCTGGGTGGCCTGTCCCTGGCTCGCCTGTATATTCCTGTGCATCTCCTCGAGGCTGGATTTGAGCTGTTGGATTTCCTGTTTGTCGCTAGCTCTAATATTCTTGAAGCCCTTGTTGACCTCACTCCAGACATTATTTTCTACAGTCTTCATTTGATTATACAATTAGCTTATTTGCAGATCTTTCTGCTTCAATCGTTCTTTGAAATTTCCAACTGAAAATTGGTTGGTTGTTGCAAAATCCCCCAGTGAACCTACTACTTCTTCAGAAAATTCTACCTCCTCCAAGGCTTCTCCATCAATTGGCACCCTGTTTCTTTTGACAACTGAACCTTTTTTTAGGTGCATTTCTTTCTTCACCACAACCTTCCTTTTCTTGCTTAAAAATAAATTGGAAGGAGGCAACTCTTCAACCAAAATGGGTGTGAGGTCCTCTATGAATACTACCTCTGCATTTGGGTTCCCTTTGGTGAATTGTAACAGTGTGATGAAGTGGACGGGGCTGCCGATTTCGGTGGACAACTATTTCCCGGCTGCATTTGTAGTTGATTTATTTGGTGTAAATAATGGTCCTTCTTCTCCCTCCTTTGTGAGTGTCTCTACTTGATCTTTGGCTTGGTCACCTGATATATTTGTCGATGGGATATCTTATTTCTGATTTGACACCTTAGTCTTCTCTAAATTTCCCCAGAATTCTTGTCCACAAGATCTTGCTGCTTTTGAGCTTCAGGTCTCTGTTTGTTGTGCAACTGTAGACGTCAGGGTTACTCCTTGTAACACTTTAGGTAGGCTACTTCTTCAGTGCCTCTAGAAGTCGTAAAAACCAATAATTTTATCGGGTGAAAGAGCTCTAACTCGACTCAAGAGATTTGGATAGGATCTCTCTCCTCGAAAAATCTCGTCTTGAGGGGAATCTTTGTGTTCATACCTTTTCAAATTACAGTTGTCCATGTGATTACCCACGACCTTTTGTCGGTCATGATTTTTGAATTCAATGCTCACCAACTTTATTTCTTCCAAGGCCGCGACCTCTACTTTAGAGTGACCGAAATCCAGTAGGGAAAATGTACCAATCTACAGGGGAAAAGAGGGCCATACCTTTTTATGTACTGTTTTAAGCTCCTTGCTAATCCCATTGAGCATAGTTTGTCGTGTGACCTCTCGGCACACTAGTCGGTTTGGTAAAAATTGTGGTAGAGAATATGGGGGAATTGAACAGCCAAAAACCCTAATATAGGAGAAGTGTTCCTTGACGTACCAGTCTGCTATTCTGCCTAGGGTAGTCACAATTTTGTCGGAGATTCTAGGAGGTGGGTAGCCATATATGACGATGTGCATCAACACCCGTATCCAGTTGCATATCTCATAAAATAAGTCTTTTTCCTTTTCTTCCCAAAGCGTCGAATGACAAATATGTATGGGTTCAACACTATTTGGAGTCCAACTCCAGTCCATCAGTGGAAAAGGTGTCATGAAACATACGACGTCCATAATATAAGCCGACATAAAAAATTGGGTCGGTTTCCCCTTGTCTCTTAGTGACTGATATCTTGCAATATCTTGAACCAAACTCTCCGACAATATCTTTGCCCAGTCAAAAGAGTACCCTTCTGCTACTGTGTGTATAATAGGTACCCATGGTAAAAAGAAATGAGTTGTGTTTTCCTTCTTGTAGAGCCTACACATCATCATTGCTATGTACATTATGTGGGGTTCTAGTGCGGAAACTGGGTATATACCATGGGATTCTGCTCTGAACTTCTCGGGGCGATAATACCAGTCTTTAATTAAATCGAGAAGGTTTTTTCCGTATTGGTCGCATTCCTTCTTGTTGAAATCTACTAGGAAATTTGCATTGTAAACAAAATTGGATACCAGAGACAATTTGTACATCACTTGTAGATGCTCTAGCCTGAAATACCCAATTGGGACCTTTTGAGAATTGAAAATAGTCCTGGTTGGGATATCTACGTGGTCCAATGCCCAACCAATCATATCATTGTAGGGCAAGAGCTTAGGCCTTGTCGCTATCTTCTGTAGCTCTGACTGAGCAACAATTTTGTATTTGGTAGATAGGTCTTCCTTCTCATTGTCACTTGAATCATCCGGTCAATTTACCAATTCATATTGTAAGATGTTGAATACTTGCGTCCAGGATTTGACAGTGTCTATGCTTTTGGGCGAGGTGTCAGAGAGAACATCTGCATTCTGGTTCGAACTTTCACCAGTCGCTTTAGGTGCTTTCCATGGAGCCATGGTATCAAGCCTTTGAACTCTGTTATCTGCCACAGGAAAGGTGTAAATTCCTTCACCTGGGAAAAATTTATAGCTTAGTAAAACACAGAATGAAATTCAAATTCGCATCCCTTTTCCTTTAATCACATCGATCACCCAATACCTTCACTAACAAAGTATTTACTTTCTTTAATGGATCGGATTCAAGTGGTGGCTTAAAATTGTATTTAGAATGATTGCCGTAAAGGCATTATTAATGGAATTTATTTGAATCTATCCGAGTCATCATTAGCGATGGATTAATTAAGAGATAATCTTTGTTAAAGCATCGATTAATCATATTTATCATTAAGTAAATTTTGGCATTTCGACTCTCGACAGATCTTATAACAGCCTGAGCTATAACTTATGAAATTCTAAATCGTGATGTGATTAATTAAGTTTAATTGTGTTTAACCCCTTTAATTAATCATGATTAACCTCAAATATTTCGGGGTTTTGGGTCTCGCGATATTGATAGTCGCTATATGTTAGGATCCCCGAAACGCGAAATCGCGATAAGATTTATTAATCGTTAATTGTTCTTAACCCTAAAATAACTCGGTTTAACTTAAGATAGTTTCACGACTTCGTATATCGGGACTTTAGAGTTCTTCCATGTTGGACTGTTAGTATTGTGAAACCTTGAAACCTGACATTTCGAAGGTAGCCTTTAGTGATTTGACCTTTTAACGAGTGTACGACTCCATAACTTTTAAGGATTTCAGATCGTTGGATTCAATGGAAGACTTCATCAACGGTGATATTCAAGTGCGTGTTTGTCCTCATTTAAACAAGAATGAAACTTATCTAAGTCTAAAGTTTAGAAAAATATATATGTTCCAACATAGGCTCCATCTAGGGATCGCATCTCCCTGCACGTCACGAAGAACAATAGACCAAGTGCCTTCATTGGGTAAATGGAGTCATTATTGAATTTTGTGGAACTTTTTTAGAAAAGGATCGCACTGAGGAAAGGGCTTCACCTGTAACTTAGAAAACCTTCAAAACACATAAAATCATGACTTTGGTTAGGCTATTTGAAATTTATCTTCCCTGAAACTTTATTCAAATTTTCTCAAGATAATCAAAACAACCTTAACCTATCTATAAGACTCTGTTCGATCTTATTCGTGTTAAGGCAAAGTGATTTTAATGATTTAATTAGGGAGTCCTTAGTTGGATTAGAATGTAAATCTTGTCGAGAGGAAGACTAACTACCAGAGTACATTATAATACATGTATAACAACCTTGCAGATATCGTAGACATTGTTTCACTGCCAGCGAGCCTGTTCAATACCCTGGTGAAGTTATATAATTCCCAAATTGAATTTTCTTTCACCACTTCATTTTGTAATCTTGCATTTAAATGATTGCGATGAGGGCAATCATTTAAATAATTTCCTTTCATCATCTCTTTTTTGAACTAGATGGGGGCAATCATTTAGATGAATTTCCTTTCACCATCAGTCTTATATATATTTTTAAGCATGAAGTGGGGGAAATCAACTTGTATGTCATATACCAGGGATGATATCTACTTATAATTTAGCAACAGAGGTCTGTTAAATCACTTTGATTACTCTAGGTTAATTTCCTTCCGACCTTCAAGACACCTTCGCCTACAAAGAATTTTTTTTCACGGGGGATTTTTACTTTTCAGGGAATTGCCTTGATTGAGATCAATCAATTTGAATATGTTAGAAAGGCTAAAATAGTCAGGATTAACCTAGACATACTTTCTTCGAGTTAAATTGAGAGGTGTGTATAAATATTCGCCTAACATTACTATGAGACATGTTTCTGAGTTTTTAGAGTTAAGGCAAAATCTTCTCTCTGTGGAGACCAAGGGAGAAGATGAGAACTAAAGGGAACACAAGCTTTAAGATGGGAATATTGGAACAGTAAGAGTATTTGAAAATTATATAGTGAACAGGATCAATCTCACATAAGCTTTTCAGTGATCCTGGTACTTCCTTAAACTCTTTTATTGTATTCCATTTTTATTTAATAATTTTATTTATTAAACATCAGAGAATTTTTTTAAGATTAGTCTATAATTCTCATATTCCTCTTATTGTTGATTAGGTGACAAAATATCTATGAATGAGACTTCTTTCAGATTTATCTAATTCCCCTGAAAACTTCAACTTGGTTCAGTAGGTTTTAGAAGCTCATACCTTAAAATTTCTTCATATTTTCAACTAAGCTGACTATTTATTTATCACCTGTTTTGGGAGCATATTGCTATTCTGAAATGTTTTTCTGATATTTCGATTATTAGCCAGTATCCTGCGATAAAAATAAACATGAGAGTTGTCAGATAATTCTCAAAAGAAATAGTAACTATTACCTGTTTTTTTTTTTTTTTCCTATTTTCCTTTTTGAAAACAACAAACCTGTCTGTATTTACAGTGAAAGTAGCAACTTACCAAAGAAATGAAAAATTGTGAATCAAAGTAAAGAAATCAAACCGATATATACAATGAGAGTTTGGAAACCGTTTATTGCATAAAATTCTTTAGGTAACACCTATTGATAGGGTTGTTAAGGATTTTTCCATCCAGATTTTCCAATAAAAATTAAGTCTTCCCTTTAGAAGCTGTGATATTGAAGGGTCCACACAAGATATGGTTGAATTTGCTGTGTTTTCCTTAGTCTTCCTTCCTAGCATCCCACTTTAAAACCAGGTCACCGGGAAAGAATTGCCTATCTTTATATTTTTGGTCAAACAAGGCTTTCATGTTATCTTGATATTTATGGAGCTTCTCATCTACTTCAAACCTATTTTGCTGGACTTGAATCAATTGATTTATTCTCCTGGTGACATGATTTGTCTCTTCCTTGGCATATTTCCAAAGTTTCATTACAGGAAGAGCAAGATTGATGGGGAGAAAAACATCGATACCGTATACCATTTGAAAAGGGGACATTCTGATTGATCTCTTAGTGCCTATCCGATTAGCCGACAAAGCATATTTCAAATGTACATGCCAGGATTTCTTATTTTCAATCAACACTTTTTTAATTATGGTGATTAGACTCTTTTTCGAGGATTCAACTAACCCATTTCCCTGAGGATAATGGGCTATGGAATGCCCTAGTACAATGTTGTACTTCTGACAGAAACTTACCAAAGCCATGGACTTGAAAGCTTGGGCATTATGAATAACTATCTTCCGAGGACAGCCAAATCTCGACAAAATGTTTTCTTTCAAGAAACCGATCACTACTGTATCTTTTGCGTTTCGTGTTGGAATAGCCTCTACCCATTTGGTGAAAAATTCAATAGTGGTCAAAATCCACTTATGTTGTGCACTTGAATGTGGATGTATTTCACTGATGAAATATAGATCCCATTGCTAAAACGAAGATTCTGTTTTGACTGGGAGCAAAGGTAGTGCGATAATGTTTTCTTGCTTGAAAATAGTTGACAGGGGTTATAGGCTCTAACTTTAGCGTTCACATTAGTAAATAGTTTCGGCCAATAATATCTAGCTCTCAGGATTTTATATGCCGTTTCTCTCCATGCATTATGTCCTCCACACACTCCTTCATAGAGTTCATTTATTACCTTCTCCATGTTTGTTGTGGAGCCTGATTATCTGATTAATTCAAAGGTCCTTTCTTTCAGCTGTGTTTATACCCCATGAAGTATTTACACCCCAGAAGTATGTACACTCTTCCACGCAGGGGAGTGCAGAGGGGGGGTACCCCCTCTGCGGGGTCCAGGGGGGCTATCCCCCTAGCGGGGGTTCGGGGGCGAAGCCCCCGAAGGAAAAATTTCCTTGTAAATGTATATTGTAATTTCATTGTAAATCTAGACCGTTCATTATAAGGTCGCAGATCTAACGATAGAGATTATGTTAGGGTTTTTTCCCTAGAAGGAAACCCTCTTTTACGAGGGAAATGTATTGCGGCTATGGTTGATCGTGAATATTGTATTCTGAGATAGGAGACTGTGAGAGAAAGAAGAGGAAGTTACAACGGGTTTGCTGTAGGTTGTATCCCTTCTTATGCTGGATAATAATAAAGGAAGGACCTGGCAATTTCTCTGGTGGACGTAGCCCACACTGGGTGAACCACGTAAATCTGTGTCTCTATTGTATTATGTATCTTATGTGTTTTGTTTCCACATTTGTTTTATTTTATTTCTCCATGGTCCTGTTTTTCTAACAAATGGTATCAGAGCGAAAGGTAACTCGCAGGAAAAGAGGGTTCCTGGTTCGAGTGGGAGAAATGTCGGAAGATGGAAAGTTTAGGGTTGAGAAATTTAACGGCCAAAACTACTAGTTATGAAAGATGCAAATGGAATATTATTTATATCAGAAGGATCTATTCCTACCATTGGGCGGAGTAGAAAAGAAGATGACGGCCATGAAGGACGAAGAATGGGAGATTATTGACAGAAAGGCTCTAGGAACGATACGAATGAGCCTGGTAGCATCGGTGGCTTTCAATATTTCCAAAGAAAAGACAACGAAGGGTTTGATGGATGCATTGGCCAAATTGTATGAAAAACCCTCGGCGTCCAATAAGGTATTTCTAATGACGATATTATTTAATATGAAGATGTCAGAAGGTGGGTCTGTTGCAGATCATTTAAATGAATTTAATACGGT
>ML799320.1:110774-124711 GCA_009831015.1 Picea engelmannii
CAGGGATATGTTGATTCAGATATGGCAGGTAATAAAGACAGCAGGAGGAGCACCACAGGGTATGTTTTTACTATAGGTGGAACAACAATAAGTTGGATTTCGAAACTGCAAAAGGTTGTTTCACTTTCAACAATAGAGGCAGAGTATGTTGCTACTACAAAGGCTAGTAAAGAGATGATTTGGTTACAGAGGTTTATGGAGGAATTGGGAAAGAAGTAGGAGAACAACAGGTTGTACTGTGATAGTCAGAGTGCCATTCACCTTGCAAAGAACTCAACCTTCCATTCGAAGACTAAGCATATACATTTGAGGTACCATTTCATACGATCCGCCTTGGAAGAAGGAAATTTGAAGTTGGAAAAGATACACACTAGCCAGAATCCTGCAGACATGTTAACAAAGGGAGTAACCAGAGACAAACTGAGTTCCTACTTAGTTTCAGTTGGTCTTCAAGAATGAAGATGAAGATGAGAAATTTGCCAGGTCTAAGAAGGTTCATAGTCCATCATATACAATAGCGGTGGAGTTGTTGAGATCAGTCTCCAAGTGGGAGATTGTTGGTTGTGGAGCCTGATTATCTTCTTGATTCAGAGGTCCTTTCTTTCAGTCGTGTTTATACCCCATGAAGTATTTACACCCCAGAATTATGTACACTCTTCCACACGGGGGAGTGCAGAGGGGGGGTACCCCCTCTGCGGGGTCTGGGGGGGCTATCCCCCCGGCTAGGGGGTCTTGGGGCAAGCGGGCCCCCAACGGGGGTTTAGGGGCGAAGCCCCCGAAGGAAAAATTGCCTTGTAAATGTATATTGTAATTTCATTGTAAATTTGGACCGTTCATTATAAGGTCGCAGATCTAACAGTAGAGATTATGTTAGGGTTTTTTCCCTAGAAGGCAACCCTCTTTTAGGAGGGAAATGTATTGCGGCTATGGTTGATTGTGAATATTGTATTCTGAGATAGGAGACTGTGAGACAAAGAAGAGGAAGTTATAGTGGGTTTGTTGTAGATTGTATCAATTCATATGATGGATAATAATAAAGGAAGGACCTGGCAATTTCTCTGGTGGATGTAGCCCACACTGGTTGAACCACGTAAATATGTGTCTCTATTGTGTTGTGTATCTTCTGTGTTTTGTTTCCGCATTTGTTTTATTTTATTGCTCCATGGTCTTGTTTTTCTAACACTCCGTTTCAGATTCTACTAGACAACTTAGTAAGAAACCCATAGGATCCTTCCAATATAGTTGACTATCCATGATACAATATTTTAGTGTGCAACTTCAACGTTCTAGCTTTGGAAGGATTCATACCACTCAGGCACTGCAGAGTGAGAAGGTAGGAAACTATGTCTTTATACCAAGTCGAAGAAGAGAATTTATCCTGGATTTGAGTCGTAGGTATTTGGTCATCGAACTCTTTGATATCTAGAAGCTCTTCGTAGGATTGTAAATCATTTATCCCAAGTGCTCGGAAGTTTGATTCGGCTAGTAATTTAGCCAAACCCTGACCTTTGACCAGTTTGGTCGGCTTTACTTCTAGGTCAATTCTTGAATATTGGCTAACCGTCTGCCTCTTTTTCCATCACTATCTGGCTAAACTAATATGTCCTTGACAACGCTAGTTGGTACATAGGCGATTACCTTAGAATGGAGCACATAAGTTGTCAAAGCTTTGAGAGCTTTTACCATTGCATATGCTTGTTTTTATAATATATCATATCTTAGTTCAAAATCTCTGATACTTTTACTAAAAAATGCTATTGGCTGCTCAAAACCTTCATCGTTCTTTTGTAAGAGCACGACTGTGATAGTGTGTTCGAAGGCAAATGAGAAAATCAAGAAGTCCTTTGTATAATCTGGGCTGGCCAGCACTGGTGCTTCACCTATAACTTTCTTGATACGTTCGAATGACGCTTTGGCCTTGGTTTTCCATTTAACTTCACTGTCCTTCTTGAGCATATCTTTAATCAATTTCACAATTTCAGCGAAGTTTGGGATAAATCTTCTTAAAAAATTATTTTTTCCTAAAAAAGATTGAATCTCTTTTCTATTCCTAGGAATATTTATTGTATCTATAGCATCAACCCTTTTAGGGTCTATTTTAATTCCATCTCTAGATACTATGTGGCCCAAGAGTTTACCTTCCTGCATAACAAAATGAGATTTCTTGGGGTTCAGAGACAAACTGAATTTTTGACATTTCTCAAATGTCTATTTGAGGTGCACCAGGTGCTCTGCATCAGATTTAGAAAATACTGTTAGATCATCAAGATAGATCACTATGAACTTATCTCTTTTGCCGACAAAGGCGATGCCCATATTTTGTTGGAATGTGGCTCCTACGTTCATCAGTCCGAAAGGAATTTTGTCATACATGAAGGTACCCCATGGGGTGGTGAATGCAGTTTTTTCCTTATCATCCTCGTGGACTTCAATTTGATTATAGCCTGAGAAGCCGTAAATCATAGAAATTATATTTTCCCTGACCATCTTTTCCAACACATGGTCCATTTTAGGTAATGGATAATTATCTTTGAGGGATGATTTGTTTAAATTTCTAAAATCTACACACAATTTGATTTCACCGTTTTTATTTCTTACCAGGACCAGATTGGCTACCCACTCGGAGTATCTGAGTGGAAAAATGATTTTATCATCCAGGAGCTTCTTTACCTCCTTTTCTATCACAGGCAGTGGTATGAGATTTATCTTTCCGAGCTTCTGCCTGAACGATTTAACACCTTGATTTAGGGGAATTTTGTGTTCGATTACGGTGGTATCATAAGTTCTTAATTCATCATAGGACCAGGAGAAAACATCCTTGTACTGCTTGATTAACTCGACATATTTTATTTTTATTTCAGGGGAAGGTATTTAGATATTTTTACCAGCTTAGGAGTTTCCTTGGTGCCTATATTGCAATCTTTGACCTCTTCAGGGTGAGGTTGCAAAGTAGACTTCAAGGGAATTTCATCATGATCAAATAATCTCTCCAAAGGAATTATAACTTTACGGATCTGATTATTTTTCAGTACCAACATGCGATGATTAGTGATCTTATCTCGAAACTCCCGAGGATCCTCACCTTCCTGCATTATCCAAGCAGGGTCATTTTGATTTTCCTGATCAATATGCATTTCGGAAAATTTGTCCACCATTTCTAGGAATTGTCTGATTTTCTCATCATCTTCGAAGACCTTCCAGTGTTGTATATTGTTTGTTATTGAGGGTATGTGCCTCATTTCTATGTGATACTTCAGTTTGAAAACCGTAGGAGGTACAAACGTCGCAGCTTCTTTGGCCAATGAATCTTCCTGTTGATTTTCTGTTCTGGGGATGTGACAAATATTAAACGATGAGAACAAAATTTCAATCAGATCCTAGGCATAATTTCTGTAAGGCCTCAACCTTGGGTGTTTGGCCTGATACTGCTGCTTTATCTTCTTTATAATTAATTCCACATCGCCATAAACTATGAGGTTTTCAATCTTCAACTTTCTGGAAGCCTCTAATCCTAGAACCAAGGCTTTGTATTCGCATACTTTATTGGTGTAATCGATGTCTCATTGTAATCTGTAAGAGAAAGGGATAATAAAATCATCTCCGAGTGCCACAAACAACACTCCAGCTCCTGCTCCTTCACAAGATGAAGCATCATCGAAATACATTTTCCAAACTCCAGCACTATTTAAATTTTTATTTGTCTTTTCTATTTTTTCTTTTTTCTGTACAATTTTGTTCTATACATTCATCTAAATCATCATCGATCGATAATATGCAGTTTCCTAAATACTGATTTGCGACATAAACATGATAATTATTCGGATTCAACGGATCACTTACTGTATATGCCAACCTTGTTTCTCTATACAAGCGGGTGAACTATCCGCCAAAAATTGGGATTGTAGCGTATGTCATGTCGAGTTGAAGGGATCCTCCAAGTTTGGAGCTCCAAGACCTGGAAAACAACATGCCATACTTTGGAGGGATATTAACAACAACCACATCCATCAGAACACTTTTTACATGAATCTGTGCAAGATTAACCACTAAATATTTAATCATACCCATACATTTAAATTTTCTCGAATCAAAAGAATACAGATCTCCGTATGGTCTAGTAATTTCAAGACCAAGTCCATCCATAATATATTTGGGCTTCACATTGTGGGAGGCTCCAGAATCCAACATGCAGTTGTGGAGCAGATGATCATGCACAGTCAATGTAATGTAGAAAGGAGCGACAAAATATCTGGAATTTTCAAAATGCGAACCAAACATTATAGTTGGTTTATCATCTTCTAAATTTATAACATCCGCATGACTTTCAACATCAGTAAAATTTATCATTTTGGCAATCTATTTTCTATATGTAGGTTTTTTTGCCAATTCAACGAGAGGCACATGGATCTTGATTTTATTAATCTCGTTCTCTAAACTGAAACTTCCTGTTTCATTTTCGGCTTCTCGGGTCGGGGCTTCTATATTCATTTTTTCTGATTTATTAGTTTGTGTTTCTTTCATTTCAACTGTTTTTGTTTCGGCAGTTTGTGTTTCAGCTACTCTTGTTTTAGCATTCCGTGTTTCAACTGCTTTTGTTTTGGCAGTCCATGTTTCATCTGCTTTTGTTTTGGCAGTCTGTGTTTCAGCTGTTGGTTGAGTTGCCTCATTCGCTTTATTTCTCGACAATATTTTCTTCGGTTGGGCAGTTGCGATATTTCTATCTCCGGGCCTTAAATTATGCTTTTGTTGAAGCTTGACCATTATATTGTCAGTGATTCCTTGATAAGTACAATATTTTTTCATATTTATGCTATCATCATTATTAGACCAGTATTCTGCGTTTAAAGACCTTTCATAATCTTGCCTCGTCAAATAAGGTTCTTGACAATCATCACCAAGATTATTCATATCTTCTTCTAACTCCTCAAAGTTTCACATGTCATCTCCTCCTATAAAATTTTTGTTTTTAAAGGGGGTCTGAATCTTTTGATATTCATTTTTGATTTGTTTTTTTGTATTTGAGGGTTAGGATTCCTTCCAAAATCTTTTCTAATGAACTGATCCATTTTAGATTCATCCAGTTCCATTTTCAATATTTTATTAGATAATTCTTTGATTATATTTTACATGTCATCCATTTTGTCTTCCGTAGACCTCCCAGATCCAGAAGGTCCTACTTGTTCTCTGAATCGTCTGGTTTCTTTATTTTCTGTTTCGATTTTAGCTTTTAACTTTCCCGATGCCATCATATTTGACTCTATTTCTATAGCATCATATTGCATTATTGTGAGGTCGACAGATCTTCTTTCCCTCAACAATAAGGCAAAGTTGGGCTGAAAATCCCCTGCAAAAGTCACCTTTGCTGCGGGTTGTGAAGGTTTAACCTCAATTGGAATTTTGTTATATAGTTTATTAAATCTCTGAGTGAATTCGAGAACTGTTTCTGAATTTTTCTTTCTTAAATATCCGAACTCAGTTAAATAATAAAGGTGATCTTTTCTCTCTCCCCAATGTCTGATAAAGGCATTTTCTAACTCAGCGTATGTTCTTATAGAACCTTCTGGTAGCCCTCGGAACTAGGTTCTCACCTGTCCTTCGAAAGTTTGAACTAGGAGTCTTGAATAAACATCCTCATGCTCAAGGCCAATGATATCGAAAAATTGATCGAAAAAATTTATGTGTTCAGTGGCCATTAAGTCTCTCTCTCCCGTGAACTTCGACAGGTTTTTCATATAGTTTTTGGGTAAATCGTGGAGGGGAAATGGGAGAATTAAAGGAGCATACCTAACAACTACTTTAGAAAAAATTCTAGGAGGTGGAGGTGGTCCTTGACCACCTCCTCCTCCTCCTCCATCACCCAACCTTCCTCCACCTCCGCCACTTCTGACACCACCTCCTCTGGCAACAACCATTGATAATATAGGGGATGAAACTTGGAGATTATAGAGAGGATTTTCAAAAGTGTGTAGTGGTCTTTTGACTACTTCGAGATGAAGGAAAAGGGGTTTTGAGAACTAATCGTCAGAATATAGAAAATCAAAAAAGGGGTGAAAAGAGAGACGAGGACTAGGTTCTTCAGACTTGCAGGATATATAAATGGGAGAACCAACAGGAGTCAAATTAGAGTGTAAGGTATGTTCTTCGAAACTTCGGGAAGCTAGAAATTTTATTTTGGGGACTAATGGAATATCAATCAAAGAAGGTATCGAGATGTGTCTTTTTCCTTTATTAGCAAAGGAGGCAATTGAATCGGTTTCAGTATTTATCTTAGGTAAAACCAAATCAGGGTTTATGATTTCGAATTCAACTATATCAGCCGATGTTTCTCCAAAATAGATTTGGGTGGAAACTTCTTGCAGAGTTAACTGTTCAGAAGGAACCTTAGTATTAGACTGTGTGGGTTTGGGTTGATAAACCTTACTTGTAGAAGTAGTGGTCTTCTTAAGGTATCCCCTTGGTTTTCAATTTTTTTCATGGTCAGATACATGCGTGGTCTGCTTATCGTCGGGGTTTTTTCTGGTATTCCTTCGACTGGATGCCAGTTTATTAGTGCTGGAGTCACCAAGTGAAAATTAAAATTATCCTTAATACTGTATTCTATCTTTGTTCACTATCAAAGAAAGAAACTTACCATGTCGTTCTCCCAGGGAAAAATAACTCTGTTTCTTTGTCCTCGACAATGACGCCAAAAAGATGTTGTTCCTGAGATTAAATTTAAGGCTCAAAGAATAATGTCAGGCATCAAGAATTAAGGAAAGTTTTTTTTAAAGGTGATTTTTCTTCCGTTAGTTGTGTAAGAGTTAAATCCTCAAATGAAATTAATATCTTAACATAACAGAGGCCGTATTTCATCGTCTGAGTCAATCTATCAAATTGAAAGAGGAGAAGAAAATTACAAAACTATTAAACAAACTAAGGCATCAATGACAGAAGAGTCTTACCTTGTTTATAGTAGATGGAAATGTAGAATGCACTCTTGAAAGAAAATAAGATGTAGTGATCCAAATAACATGCAGGTCTTGTATTTGCTGATAACAAATACAGAGGAAAAATTGCTTGCTAATTAAATACTAAAGAAACATAATCAAAGTAGATGTTGTACTAAATTGTAATCATTCACTTGTTTAGAAGTAGATTAAAGAGAATAGAAGATATGAAACACAAAGAGGGCACATAACTCAAACAACACAAAATTTGGAATCCCTGTCTGCACTTGTATTAATACTCATGAAAAATGAGTTTTCTCAGATACAATACGACAACACACAGCCTTTGATTAACCTTAGGAATTTATATTTATACAAAAGGTTCTCAACCTTAAACAGTTTGAATTCCCCTTATTTATAAAATAGTAAAAATTACAAAATGTAAAATGCGAAACGCTTAACTTGCATCTTTTCTGCCAGTATCCTAATTATGCTGGCAGAGGCATTTTTCTCTCTAGTTCTCCAGCTCTGAAACAGATAACAGACACAAGTTATCTCATTTGTTTCCAGCGGTGCTACCTTTTCCTTGCTCAATACATTTGATGCATATTCTCACAAATTGTGCCACCAGCCTAGAGGGATTTGTTAAATTATTACCCTAAAAAATATATAATTTATTTTCCATTTGAGGAAATGTTTCTTTCATTCATCTATCTTCTAAAACTATAGACTGTAATTGCAGACTAGGCTTCACTAGCCATCTATTTATCTGAATAATATCAACCTGTTTTATCTGTGATATTTCGGCCCGAGCCTCTTCCATATTTGTCTTAATGTCAAGTTGATGTTTTTTTATGTCAATCTGTCCCAATACTCCAGAGCTATCTTCTTTATCAAGGCCTAATGATTCTTTGTTGAGTGAGTGGAAAGTCTCTTCACAAAAATCCTTCACTTCCTTAACCATTTTCCTGCTTTCAACTATGCTATATTCCCAGGTCTTTAGTATTATATCACCTCTGGTTTGTTCTGAAACAGACAACCTGGAAGTCATAGGTACTCCTTCTTTTGTTGACGACACAACTGCTTCTTGGAAGGTAGTCCGGGAAGCAATAACTTCTCTCTCTTTTAAACAAATGTTATTTAACACTTGATCTATCACCCAAAAATGATCTTGGACAGTTTCAACCTTAGTGAGAAGGCTTTGTTGTGCTGCTTCCAGTTCCTTTGTCACTTCCAATGCCTGATCTTGGAACACTGTTATATCTACAATCATGTTTTTGGTAGAGCTTAATTTGGCTTGTAGTTGCCTTACCAACTCATCCTACTGGGTGGCCCATCCTTAGCTCGCCTGTATATTCCTGTGCATCTCCTCAATGATGGATTTGAGCTGTTGGATTTCCTGTTTGTAACTGGATATAATCTTCTCAAAGCCCTCGTTGACCTCGCTCCGTATATTCTTTTCTACAATCTTCATTTGATTATGAAATTGGCTTATTTGCAGATCTTTCTACTTCAGTCATTCTTTTAAATTTCCGACTGAAAATTGGTTGGTTGTTTCAAAAGCCCCCAGTGAACCTTCTACTTCTTCAGAAATGTCTACCTCCTCCAAGGCTTCTCCATCAATTAGCACCCTGTGTCTTTTGACAACTGAACCTTCCTTTAGGTGCATTTCTTTCTTGACCACAACCTTCCTTATCTTGCTGAAAAATAAGTTGGAAGGAGGAAACTCTTCAATTGAAATGGGTGTGAGGTCCTCTATGAATACTACCTCTGCATTTGGGTTCCCTCTAGTGAATTGTAACGGTGTGATGAACTGGATGGGGCTGCCGATTTCGGTGGACAATTGTTTCCGGGCCGCATTTGTAGTTGATTTATCTAGTATAAATAGTGGTCCTTCTTCTCCCTCCTTTGTCAATGTCTCTGCTTGATCTTTGGCTTGGTCACCTGATAAATTTTTCGATGGGATATCTTCTTTTTGATTCAACACCTCAGTCTTCTCCAAACTTCCTTGGATTTCTGTTCCATTGGAGATTACTTCTTCTGAGCTTCGGGTCTCTATTTGCTGTGCAACTATAGACGTCGGGGTTCCTCCTTGTAAAAGTTTAGGGAGGCTACTTCTCTGGTGCCTCTGGAAGTCATAAAAATCAATCATTTTATTGGGTGACAGAGCTCGAACTTGACTCAAGACCTCTGGAGAGGATCTCACTCTGTGGAAAATCTCTTCTTAAGGGGAATCTTCATGTTCATACCTTTTCAAATTGCATCTATCCATGTGATTACCCACAACCTTCTGTGGGTCGTGATTTTTGAATTCAATGTTGAACAACTTTATTTCTTGCAAGGCTACGAACTCTACTTTAGAGTGACCGAAATCCAGTAGGGAAAATGTACCAATCTACAGGGGAAAAGAGGGCCATACCTTTTTCTGTACTGTTTTGAGCTCCTTGATAATCCCACTGAGCACAGTTTGTTGTGAAAACTCTCGGCACACTAGTCGGTCTGGTAAAACTTGCGACAGAGCATATGGAGGAACTAAACAACCAAAAACCCTAATATAGGAGAACTGTTCCTCGACGTACCAGTCTGCTGTTTTGCCCAAGTTAGTCACAATTTTGTTGGAGATTCTGGGAGGTGGGTAGCCATATATGGTGGTGTGCATTGGAACCACTACCCAGTTGCAGATCTCATAAAATAAGTCTTTAGCCTTTTCTTTCCAAAGCTTTGAATGATAAATATGTATGGGTTTGACACTATTTGGAGTCCAACTCCAGTCCATCAGTGGAAAAGGCGTCATGAAACAGACGGTGTTCATAATACAAGCCGAAATGAAAAATTGGGCCGGTTTCCCCTTGGCTCTTAGTGACTGATATCTTGCAATCTCTTGAACTAAACTTTCCGACAATATCTTTGCCTAGTCATAAGAGTACCCTTCTGCTACTGTGTGTATAATAGGTACCCACGGTAAAAATAAATGAGTTGTGTTTTCCTTCCTGTAGAGCATACAGATTATCATTTCTATGTACATTATGTGGGGTTCTAGTGTGACAACTGGGTATATACCATGGGAGTCCGCTCTGAACTTCTTGGGGTGAGAATATCGATATTCAATTAAATCAGGAAGGTTTTTTCCGTATTGGTCGCATTCCTTCTTGTTGAAATCTACTAGGAAATTTTCATTGTAAACGAAATTGGATACTGGAGACAATTTGTACATCACCTGTAGATTCTCTGTCCTAAAATACCCAACTGCGACCTTTTGCGAATTGAAAATAGTCCTGGTTGGGATATCTACATGGTCCAGTGCCCAACCGATCATATCATTGTAGGGAAAGAGCTTAGGCCTTGTTGCTATCTTCTATAGCTCTGACTGATTAACAATTTTCTATTTGGTAGACAGGTCTTCCTTCTCGTTGTCACTTGTATCATCCTATCAATTTACCAATTCATATTGTAAGATGTTGAATACTTGCATCAAGGATTTGACATCGTCTATGATTCTGGGTGAGATGTCGGAGAGAACATCTGCGTTCTGGTTCAAACTTTGACCAGTCGCTTTAGGTGCTTTCTGTGGAACCATGGTATCAAGCCTTTGAACTTTGTTATCTACCACAGGAAAGGTGTAAAATCCTTCAGTTGGGAAAAACTTACATCTTAGTAAAACACATAATGAAATTAAAATTCACATCCCTTTTCCTTTAATCACATCGATCATCCAATACCTTCACTGACAGAGTATTTACTTTCTTTAATGGATCAGATTCAAGCAGTGGCTCAAAATCTTATTTATAATGATTGCCATAAATGCATTATTAATGGCATTTATTTTTGGTGGTTCATGCTTGGGAAAAGCACATACAAAATTTGAATCTATTTGAGGCATCATTAAGCGATGGATTAATTAAGAGATAATCTTTGTTAAAGCATCGGTTAATCATATTTATCATTAAGTAAATTTCGACATTCGACTCTTGGGAGATCTTATAACAACCTAAGCTATAACTTATGAAATGCAGAATCACGATGTGATTAATTAAGTTTAATTTTTTTTAAGCCTTTTAATTAATCATAATTAACCTCAAAGATTTCAGGGTTTCAGGTCTTGAGGTATTGATAGTTTCTATATTTTAGGATCCCCGAAACGCAAAATCGCGATAAGATTTATTAATTGTTAATTGTTCTTAACCCTAAAATAACCTGGTTTAACTGGAGATAGTTTCGAAACTTTGTTTATCGGGACTTTGGAGTTCTTATATGTTGGACTGTTAGTATCACGAGACCCCGAAACCCAACATTTAAAAGGTATCCTTTAGTGATTTGACCTTTTAACGAGTGGGCGGCTCCATAACTTTTAAGGATTTCAGATTGTTGGATTGAACGAAAGACTTTATCAATGGTGATATTCAAGTGCGTGTTTGTCCTTATTTAAAAAAGAATGAAACTTATCTAAGTCTAAATTTTAGAAAAATATATATGTTCCAACACACATAATGTTGACAATGATTATTCTAGGTATTTGTTTACATTAATTTTTCGAATTTAAAATTTTCATTTTTCTCTTTTTTTGCATAGCATATTTATTTATTTATTTACGTATATATACATACCATGGTAATAATTTTGTGTAATTTCAAACAATTAGGTAAGTACCAAGTTAAATATATGAATGTGTATATCGAGCCTCTTAGCGACAAGCTACTAAATTTATGGGAGGGCATCACTATGTATGACATATGTAAACCAATTGGGCAGAAGAGATTTCAATGCCATGGAATACTTTTATGGACAATTCATGATGCCCCAAGACTAACACATTTTTGTGGTATGTAACGTTCCATATTGCACGCTTGAATAGCATATAATTAATTGATTATATCATGCATGTTGTTTAAATAATCATTTTGTATATATATTAATAATTCACATTAATCCATCTGTTGCAGGTTTTCAAACAAAGGGTAAATTTGCATGTCCAGTTTGTGGTCCTAAGATGAATCTCGTCGGTCAATTTTTTTTGGAAAGGAGGTTTTTGATGAGTATAGAAACTTTTATCTCTAAGAACCATAAGTATTGTACTACTGGAAAATATCTTTTCGATGGGAAATAAGAGATTGGACTAAAACCACAAAGAATTACACCTCACCTATGGAAGTTGGCATATGACAGAATTAATCCTTGAGGTAGACATTTTGTTTATGTATCGTAAATGGAATCATGTTTTGAAATTTTATTTTAATTATTCATTTTATTTTACCGCATTTGATAAATGGTTTTCTAATTTTTTTTATGCTTCATCAATGTTGTCGTCGTGAAGATAGTAATAATGGGCTTCCATGAGGAATTACATGTTATCCCACTCAATTCATGAGGTTTCCCTACTATAAGGACCTAAACATAGTTCATTTATTTGATACAATGCATATCGGGAAGAATGTGACAGAAACATTATGGCAAATCATAGATGGCAGGAGGGATAAAGAAAAAATTGTCAAAATTTGTAATGACATTCGGGAAGCCAATCATGCAATGCAAAGTGTGATTCGGTCAAATAATTATGGAGAAAAAAATAAACTTCCATGGTTATTAATAGAGAAACAAATCAATGGTGTAAAAGAGGTCATTCAAAAAATTAAATTTTCCATAGGTTTTTGTTCAAACATAAAGAATATCTTAACGAAGAAAGGTGAATTGGGTGGGGTAAAAACACATGATTGGCATACCTTCATTAAGGTAATTAATCATTTTAGTATTTATATTTATATATTGGTCGTATACATTTTTTATTTTTTTGTCTAGTTTTGAACAAGTAACGATTCGATTTTATTGTTACAGTATGTTCTACCTCTATCTCTCCCAAACGAATTTGACAACAACGTCAAACAAGTTATATATGATCTTGGAAAATACACGAGGTAAGTAGATGAAATATATATGCAAAAAAAAAATTCAATTTTTTGTTTTACTTGTAATGTAATATGTATTTATATGTTTTGTTGAAACATGTTATTTTCCTGCGTCATGATCTGTAGATGGTTGTTATTGAAAGAAATCCATGAAGACGATATAAAGTATTGGAAGAGAGAAATTCATCGTCTAATGTGTGAAATGCAGAAGTATATACCTCCATCATTTTTCAATGCACAAGAACACTACCTCATACACCAAGTTGAGGAGATTGAAATGTGTGGACCTGCACACACAAGGTCAATGTGGATGGTGGAGAGGCACCTGAAATCATTGAAGGCTTTGGTTAGACAAAGAGCACGTCCTAAGGGTTCTATGGTGGAGGAATATATGGTATATGAATCCATGATGTATATTAGTTAATATCTTCCTAAATTAGAAGCGCAAGCTATGCATGCAGTGGATTGCATTTGGGATGTGAACTCCATCAAAAAATTTGAAAGGGAGCAACTATTGGGGAAAGGTATAATGAAGAAAGTGAGAGGTAATTAAATTGTGGATATTTTTAATAAATACAAATTTCTCATTTTTTTGTGTATATGATCATACTCATTTAATATTTATTCTTTCATCATTTATTAATATTTACCATGGTTATAACTAATATTTAATATTGGTGAATTGTGATTTTTTGATCGGTCAGTTGCTTAAGATTGGGATGCACTACATTTACACATTGAAAACAATCTTGACTGGATGAAGGTATGGATTGATAGATGTAAAGAATGTCATGGTGGTAGGTTATTGTTGGAAGATTGGTTGTTGTCCTGGTCATGGGTTTTGGACCACAAGATTGATGAAGGTATTTGGACATGAAGGAAAATGCACATGAAGATAAAACACCCATGGATGGATAGTATACATCATGTTGTTTCCGGTGGTATGTGGCACGTCACGTGGATCCTCATGGTTGAGAAGAAATGAATTTTTGAAGATGACAAAGTGAATTGTACATGTAGGCCTTGAAGATAATTAAAGAAAATAATTACAAAATAAGAAAGTGTCAGGTCGGCCCTAATGTTAAAAGGAAGTAACATAAATGGTAGAAAT
>ML799320.1:127492-151931 GCA_009831015.1 Picea engelmannii
AGGGGGAGCATGAGTGTTGCCATCAATGACAAAGGGGGAGATTGTTGGAAGATTGGTTGTTGTCATTGATGTCAACCCTAGTCATGGGTTTTGGACCACAAGATTGATGAAGGTATTTGGGCATGAAGGAAAATGCACATGCAGATAAAACACCCATGGATGGATAATATACATCATGTTGTTTCCGATGATATGTGACACGTCACGTGGATCCTCATGGTTGAGGAGAAATGAATTTTTGAAGATGACAAAGTGAATTGTACATGTAGGCCCTAAAGATAATTAAAGAAAAGAATTTCAAAATAATAAAGTGTTAGGTCGGCCCTAATGTTAAAAGGAAGTGACATAAATGGTATAAATAAACATCATTATACATTCATTTGATACAAGTGGAATTTCAGAGGGAATAAGAAGTAAAATAAGGCCGGATTTCAAGGGAGGATGAAGTCTTTTGGTGATGTGTTCTAAGGTATGTTATTTTTAGGTCATCTTACCATTTTTTCTATAACTTTTTTTTCTAGAACGATTCATATGGTGAAATCGATATGGTATTGAGAAGACATATCAAGGTACCTCTGGTAAAACGTTCAGATCTTTATTTGCTATAATTATGGAGATAAACTCTGTGGAAGATAGGTTTTGTGACCAGTCCCGAAGCTAGTCAATAAACAGGTGTTACGGGTAAAACAATCATAAGTTCTTCATACATAATCCAAATGAAGTGGGACCACTTCCATTGGAAAGAGTACAGACTTTAGTTTCTTGTGTGAAAGTTTCATAATCAGATGTTAAATATTGAGCGCGAGGCATGTTGTACAAGTTGGGTCTTCTGAACAGACCAGAATTGAATAAAGTCTACCATTCTTTCTATAACCTCTTTTTGGGGAGGATTCAAGGAGTGAAAATTGGAGGAGTTGCAGAGAATACATTGAGTAATATTATCTATAGGATCAGAGTACTCCAATAATTGAAGAATTGCAGAAATTGAAGAAGTCTCAGGAAGCATTATCAGGTTCTATGTGATGATTGGTTGATGGCGATGATTTAATGTAAAATTTTATTATCTCTCATATATTCTTGGGTGGAAGGAAGAGGAAAGGATGGAGAGTTCAAATCTCTCTTGATATTGGAGGATTGTATCTTCCTCTTGGAGGTTTATCCCTCCCTCTACATTTGGAAGCTGTAGCTACCTTTGGAAGTCATTACTTCCCTTGAACAATAAACTATTGATTATTTCTCATATATTGTGCATGGTGTATTGGTGTAACTCTTATACTATTGTTCATTGCTCATTGGATATAGTTGAATGGTTTAAGTATAAGTTGAAAAAGGTTTTAAATTGTACTTGATACTGATTCACCCCCCTCTCCGTATCAACAATTATCATGCAAAGAATTGTCTGAATTGGTTAGAGAAGCTTGTCGTAATGGATATTTTGATGATACGCAGAGGGAAATAGATTTAGCATATTGTTTGAAAGATGGAAAGGCAATGAAATTCACCGATTTTATTTAGTTATATTATATTATATTGTTGTGACTGTAGGTGTGTTTTTTCATATATATTATACTTTCCAAGTTATATAAATTTGTTTATTATTAATTGACAATGCATCTTTTACATGTTTGGCATATTGCAGTTGAAACACCACAAGGATATGTGGTGCAATGGTCATAAATTTCGTATCAAACAATTGGATGAAACCAGAAAAACTTTTGATAGTGGGATAACTGCAGTATTCTAGGTCACTAATGTTTCCTCTAGGAGTGACAGGCATCCTCAAGAATCTGAAAATAGATACTATGGGTTTTTGAATGATATAATTGAGTGTGAATTTAATTATTTCAAATTAGTTTTGTTCGATGTCAAATGGTATAGGTTACGAATGTATGAACATGATGAGGAAAGAAACGCTATTCAACATTCCAACGGATTTCTGATGATTAAAACAACATTTTTTGAAAAAAAAATGATTGCTATGTTTTTTCAAGTCAATGTGAACAAGTATTTTACTCAAAGGTTCCAGGTAAGAGGGATTGGTCATTTGTTTTTAGATATGATCCAAGAGGAAGGCCAATAAATTATGCTATAGATGAGGAAGATCATATTGAAGAAGACTATGATGTAGAGCTAGAGTAGGAAAAATATGGGTCAACAAATGAAGAAGACGGAGAAGATTAACCAGGCATAGGAGAAAATGTGCTAGTCCTTGATGATGATATCAATGAAGATATGCTCGAAAATGACATTGATGATGATGATGATGATATCATCAATCCTTTCAACATTTTTTCTAAACCAGATGATGATACTGATATCGAGTTGGATGATCAAGAAGAAGATACAAAAGAAGGATGATACAAATGTTGCATTGGTTGATGAGGTACGTAACTAGATTGGGTGCGTAACTATATTGGGTATTCGGGAATTGCATGCAATGTGGGGGGGGGGGGGGGGNGGAGGGGCCATATGAGCTTCCACCTTCACGTGGTTGGCCTTCTTTAGTAGAGAATAAATTATTCTTGAAACCAAGATAAGTTCATTCATTCATATTTATACTCAAAGATCACTCACAAACCCACTCTATATATCGTCTCATCTTGTCCTTATTTCATTTTAATTTTCCAATCGATCGAATTTCAAAGGAAACAACTTTTAAAAGACATTGTACTAGATCTAGAGTACATGATGTGCAACAGTGACCTGTGAATGGGGCCAACGTTCAATTTTTTTCAAAATGTTTCTGTATGACATCATACATCCTTGAGTCTTGAAACCCTCCCATACCATCAAGGCATGTGTCTAGTCTAACCATGTCAAATTTTGATGCATACAGACACATATTGAAGAAATTTTAACGTTGGCCCCATTCAATAGTGCTCACTATGCGGGGTCTATGCATGACATTTGTGGTGGTTGAATTGGAAGTTCCATAACATTTCAAGAGAGTTCCAACAAATATTCTACAGATGGAAACAACGACAATTGAAGCTTCTGCGACATCAACTCAACTTGGTAATTCAATAATCAAACCCTCCTTAAGTATTATGCGGGGACATCAAACATCCTTAAGTATAGAAACCCTCCCATACCTTCAAGGAAAATATCTAGTCTAAGCATGTCAAATTTCGATGCATACATGCAAAGATTGAAAACATTTCAACGTTGGCCCCATTCACTGCTCATTGTGTGGGGTCGGTGGAAGAAATTTGTGATGGGTGTATTTGAAGTTCCATGTCAAATTTAAAGATAGTTCCAACAACGATTCTATAGAAGGGAATGACGAATGATGACAATGAGAGGTGCAACATGATGAACGTTGATGAAAATGTGGACGATCTCAAAGATTATGTGGGGAAATCATACATCCTTGAGTCTTGAAACCCTCCCATACCGTCAAGGCATGTGTCTAGTATAACCATGTCAAATTTCGATGCATATAGGCACATATTGAAGAAATTTCAATGTTGGCCCCATTCACTAGTGCTCACTATGCGAGGTCGATGCATGACATTTGTGGTGGTTGTATTGGAAGTTCCATGACATTTCAAGAGAGTTCCAACAAAGATTCTACAGATGGAAACAATGACATTTGAAAAATATGAGATTCCCCATTATGAAAGTTGTTGCAAACATGGACAATCTCAAAGATTATGTGGTCGGGACATTAGACATCCTTGATTCTTGAAACCCTCCCATACCATCAAGGCATGTGTCTAGTCTAACCATTTCAAATTTCGACGCATACATGCACAGTTTGAATAAATTTCAATGTTGGCCCCATTCACTACTCACTATGCGGGGTCGGTGGAATAAATTTCACTATGCTCATTCACCTTCAAGGTAGGCCCCATTCACTATGCTCACTATGAGACATCCATTATATTGAACAATGAATCAAACATGGATGATCTCAAATATTATGCAGGGACATCAAACATCCTTAAGTATCGAAACCCTCCCATACCTCCAAGGCAACTATCTAGTCTAACCATGCCAAATTTTGATGCGTATGAGCATAGATTGAAAACATTTCAATGTTGCCCCCATTCACTGCTCCTTGTGTGGGGTCAGTGAAAGAAATTTGTGATGGGTGTTTTTGAAGTTCTCACCTGGGGTGTCTGCTCTTTTGGCCTTATCACAATGGATCTACAAGTCACTCTACCCATATGTCAAACTCTTTAGTTGACAAGTATGCTGTTATTTTTGACTTTTCAAATAATCCAAATAATAAAAGAACAAAGTGGGTGACCCAAAAAAAAAGTAGTGGTGTTCTAAAATCTATATAACTCATATACTTTCCTAGGTAAACTATCACCAAGAACGACCATTTATATATCAATATCCTAAATATGACGTTGAACAATCACTTGTCATTATTGGATAATTGGTATAACACAACAATGTCGAAAAATACGCACAACTCTTAACAAAGACAACTTAGAAAAATATGTCATACTCATGATGGTACAAAATCATGAAATCATTCCAATGGAACTAATTTTGAATTATTGGACTCTAAAAATTCTTGACCTCACAACTATGCATATTCGATAGATAGATTTGGCAAGAAAGGCTTAAATATTGGTTATCCGACCATTAGAAAAAGAGAGATTATGCGTATATGTTAAAAACCTATACACATTCCAAGCTAAAATAGATACACTTGGACCAAAGATGGGCATTTTGCTTAATTTGAGGCTTAAAAAAATGGTCCATGTGACATTGCTAAAAAATTCTCTAATCATCCACACTACAAGCTAATGTAGTCCCTTAAGTCATTATATCAACGCAATTAATGTTTCTAATGTCCTTCAACCTCCAATATATCTTCCAACTAGCTTTGTAATCAATTGTTATTTAGGAGAAGGCCAAAATGAAGAGTTTTTCAAGAGGTTATTTAGGGGTTTCTAAGCACGAGCAAAGGGAAGCTTTGGAGAAGTATTTTTGCTACAAAACAAGAAGTAACATCCTTGCAAGATATTCATATTGAGAGAGGTCAAATCCTAGTGATTTCAATATAGTATATTCCTTTGGATATTTTCTAGCAGCCATTGCCACATTTGAATAAAAGGTATTAACTCTAATTATAATTTTCAAGAACTTATAGTTTGTCTTATCTATATATTCTCCCAATTATAATTTACAAACATTTAATTTTTCTATGTGTAAATTTTTAAGCCCATACAAACCAGAATCACACTTCAAAACCTATTATCGTTGAGCATTCCAACAACAGTACCAAGCACCTCATATGTTTTGACAAAACTAAAATTCTAGCCGAAACTGAACACTATTTGACTAGGATCATTAGAGAAGCTATTGAAATTGAGAAGTTATTTTCTTTTTACATTTTTACTCCCTATTTAACCTTCCTCACCCTCTTTCCTTCATTCAAATTTATTCATTTGTACCCTCTTTTTTCGTTCTCCTATTGATTCCTCTATGGTTTGTTGGTTGCTTTCCTCACTTGATGCCATTTCCTTTTTTCTTTTCTTCCCCTTCTCCTTTTTCCTTTACTTATATTTGTGGACAAAATTATACATTTTTTGATAGTTAACTTTATTTATTTTTACTTTAATTATTCTGCATTGATCCCTTTGAATTAAAATTATTATTAACCATTTCTAACCTTAATTTTAGTATCATTATTATTGTCTTACTATTATTTTTAGCTCTTAAGATTGTACCTAGAAAGTGTAGAGGTATGCAACATGTATGAATCCATTATATTGCTAGCACATAATAAAAATCAATCGAAATCAAAACATTGTTAATTATTCCTATTGCATTTTAAAACTAATGGCCAAATACAAACTTGATTATCATTCCTTCAACAAAAATACATTCAGTGCTTTCATAAACTTCATAAAATTTAATCTTGATAAACAAGGTATGTTGAGTGGTTTCTTGAGCATAGTCCATTCTCTAACTTAAATATTGTCATGAATACATATTTTGATACATCCGTAATTATGTATCTTCAACTGCTATAAGAATGATTAGATTAAAATAACAAATCTTTAGTGATAATTTCATAAGATTTCATGGAAAAAAAAGATGTCACCTACTAAAATTGAAGGGACCCCTATTGTCTTAGGAATGCTTTAAATAAAACTTGTTAATAAATTATAAAATGGTCCTTGTCAATAATCTCCATGAATACACCTTTTGTAAAACTCCTACTTGGTGTACAAAACCTCCTAATGGCGCCTGTATTTGAAGCACAAACCAAATATCCCTTCTAAATGGATTGTGTTGCGATTCAAGGACTCATTCATGGATCATGAGCCTTAAAAGATTCATTTCGGTACTATATCCCTTTATTTTCTTCCATGACTATGGTTAAAGTCTTGAGACCCATCCCTTATGCCTAAAACTTTCTAAGGATGCTAATATATCGTTCATAGGATACATATTCTATCTAGAGGGTTTATGTGATGGTTTGAGATGTCATTAATGAATTATGATCCTAGAGTATTAGCTTAGGTAATATGGCCCTTATTTTCCTATGTCAATGATGATTAAAGCCAGGAGACCCATTAAAGGTACACAAAATATCTCAATAATGTCCATATCCCAGAATGAGGTCAATGATTTTGGTTTGTGTGGTGGTTTAAGGCCTAGTTCAGGGATCAGTGCCCTATAATCTTCATTTTGGGTTGATAGCCCAAGACCCATCCCTTATGTGCAAAGACCCATCCATGATGAAGAAGACCCCTCAACCTCATATGCATGCGATATGGATCATAGGAGAAAAATCTCCTCTAGTTACTCTTAGATGTTAGGGGGTAACAAGCTAGAAACACTAATGCTGGAAAATACAAAGAGAAGTATGGAAGGGAATCACTTGTAATTCATTGTTGTAGGTGTTGAAGTTAGTTGGGTTGAATAAAATATGTTGAAGCTACTTGTGCTGAATAAAAGAGTTGTGATGGATCTCCAAGAGTAATCCATGTCTGGACACATGTAGCTCAACTTTCCCATTAGACAAGATTTGAATGTGATCTCTAATATGTGTGTGTGATTTCCAATATATATATATATATATATATATAAGCAAACAAACACTATATCTACTACCATAAAATATATATCAATGATAAATCTAAGTAGAGAGACCGCAGTACACTCAAAGGGGATGATTCCTCCCTTGCGATTCAAGGTAGGGGAAGAAATAGAAGGATAGAAGAGTTAGGTTCTCTATAAAGGTTAAAAAGAGGTCCACCCTTTAGGAAAAGGTGGATGAGAGGAAGGCCGAAGAGGGGTCATTAAGGTTAATCACTCATCACAATGACAATTCCCTATAGAAGTCTAGGTCTCTAAGTTTTGAGACGTTATGTTGAGGCAACCTATGAGGTAAGAGTGGGTCTAAGGGGAATCTAGATGTACATCACCCAATTCTTGTGTCAGAGGGAGTGAATTGATGGTTTTTTATGTTGACCTAGGTTCAAGAGGAGGAGTAATTTTGGTAGGTTGAGTAAGGATATTTTGTCTTAAAGAAGTGTTGAGTTGAGATGCATCATCTTGTTTAGGAGAAGTGAACTGTCAATTCATAATAACTTGGACCAAGGGAGATCATGAGCCATGTTGGGAAGAAGAAGAGTTCTTCTGTCAAAGGACTTGACATTCATTCGAGTTGTGAGTGTTGACATTATGATAATTGCACCATTTGTTTGATTTAGGGAAAAGGTTATCATCCATGCTTATGTGATTAGCTCTAGGAGAACTTATATGAGGAGGGGGAGAGCTATTTGTCTTACACTGCTTGGGTGGAGGCACATTAGGTGCTAAAGGAGAAAGGATTTGAGGTAAGGTTAGAGGTATGGCATGGGGAACACATTGAGGAGGGAAGGGTTTCCTAAGAGAGTCTTTAAATTTTGCAAATTATTTAAGGATTTACTCTTCAAGTTGTCACATGTAGGGTATGCATTCATCACACATCCTACATGAGGTGGAAGGTTTCATGTTTAATTGTTTTTAAGAAGAGGGTGTATTTGTATGATACCATTGGATAGGGGTAGAAGGGATATGTTTCGTGTTGGAAGGAAGTGGTGAGTATCCTCCATGGTTAACTTGGATAATGTAGTAATAAGGGGAATTAGGATCCCTATGTTATAAGGCTGGGTAGGATTTTTTTTATGATTTCTTAGAAAATTACTAGGAGGCATGTTAATGACATTCATTTGAATGAGGTGAGAGAGTTTGGACATGTTTTGAGGGGAGAGTTGGTCGATACTAAGATCAAATGGGATAGGGAATAAAACACTGGAGGAAGGACAAGAAGAAGACTCCATAGTCACAAGAGACAAGGGGAAATAAAGAAGAGAGAAGGGATGAACCTCCATTAAAGTTGTAGGGTTGAATCATCCAAGGTATGAATATAACTATGCCAATGAAGATGCCTTCAGATGAATCAACAAGTCTTCAAATTTGGATCCAAGTACATCATTAGAAGTCCTTGTAGAAGTGTTGGAGATGATATTTTCAAGCAACCAAAAGCATGGAAGAATTTCATGTGCATGAGCACACAAATCAATGAACCATGGGGGAAATTCCATTTTTTTAACTCCTTACCTTAAAACCCCTATAATACCCATAACCTCTATGACCCATATCCATTGAACTCTATAATTTGAAACACAACCCCTATAAATACTATTATTCTAATCCCTAACTTATAAAACCATTAACTCCTAACCTCTAAACCATTTAATCCTTAACCTCAATGCTAATCCCTAACCCATATAACCCATATAATTCCTAAACGCCAACCTACATATAATTTATATTAATTTTAATTTATATAATTTATATAATTTATATTTATATTTATAATTTATATATTTATATTATATTTTGTTATAATTAATATAATATATATTAAAACAACAAAATAAAATATATATTAAAAATAACAAAATATGAAATAAAAAAATAAATTTTAAAACAAAATATATCAAACCAAACCCGCACCTAGCCTAGCCTACAGTGCGAGCGAAAAAAGAGTGAAGGACATAGCCACAGGATACCCTAGTGGATACACTAGAGGCTGATACACAATGTGAGCGATACACTAGAGGATACAAAGTGCGAGCGATACCCTAGTGAATACACTAGAGGATACATAGTGCGAGCGACAGAGCCGCAAGATACACTAGTGGATACAATAGAGGATACACTAGCTATCCTATAGTGTGAGTGATCGAGATGGATACCCTAGATAGCCCATAATGCGAGCGAAAGAGGAGACCCTAGAGACAGAGGACACAGACAATGCCTCCAAAATCGATAATTTTTCCTCCAGTGTCAAGTTTATTATATAAGGTTGCATCTAAACTGTTTGATGAAATAGGTGAATGAAATTGTCTACATGAATGAGAAAAATATTATCATTGATTTGTTTGTATGACTGTGTTAAGGATTAGACCATGATCTGGAACCCTTATCCATTACCATCCTTTGGGGTATTATTGGTATGTTGATACATGTTCAAGTAAGGGCACACACTAATTAAAGTTGTAACACAAAACACTTACAATTTGTACCAAGCAACCAACCTGTAGGAGGTACCTATTTTACTAATTCATTTGTTGCATATCGAAGGTTCTGTATTGTTGGAGTTTATTTCAGCCTCATACCCTATTGGTTTACCTCTTTTTTGAGCTATAAAGAAAGATACAAGTTAATGAGCCCATGGGAATTGGTTTACCCCTTTTCAACACCCCTTTTCAAAATTGGTCTATTTCATATATATATTATGAGAGACTAAAACCCAAGGGGAAGAATAATCTCTTATCTAATCAATTTTAACAGTGAATACCAAGGCCCTACAAGAATGGATACTTATGGGAGAAATCTTCACCAACAAGATCAACTATAGCTTCACAAACATACTCAATACCCTTGCTAGGATTCCTAAAATGGATAGACAAAGAAATGCATCAAATAGAGGAGAGGAGTTACCCCAAACTAACAAAGGAATAAGGAGAGGATTTACCCCAAAATGTCTTCCTTCCAAGTGGCAGTTTTTACCCTTTAATGGATTGATCTTGGTAGTTTGTAGAAGACTTAAGAATTCAGAATCAATCTTTATGCACCAAATAGAAACCAAGATAGAAGAGCTTCAAGAATTGACACCAACGTCCATAAAGACAGAACCCTTATACATCCATATGCTCCAAGAAAGATATGTCAATTAAGCTCCAAGGAGTGGAAGCTCCAAAAATACAATGATGACTACAAATGAGGAATGGATACTCCTTATATAGAGTCTAGCTCAACTCCATTTACAATAGAATAATAATATCTCATGTGAAATCGTTATATTTAGCCTAGGGAGGAGTGAAGAATTATTTCATCCAACTAACTAATATTTTTTGTAAAATAAATAGGTGGTCAAGCCACATGTACAATACTCCAATCAAAGTAGGCCCAAGAGAGTGTGATGCCTCCATCAAAGAGGCAATAAGATGAGTCAAATATGCAACATGTAACCTCCAAAATACTCCAAGTGGATAGATCCAAAAACAACTCCTCAAATTAAACAATGAAAACCTCTTAGTTATCCTCCAAGGTGGACACACGTAGCTCCCCAAAGTGAAAAATACCAACAAGTAATGAGTAGAATCCCTCAAGAGTGAATGAATACCCTAAATTAAGCTCCAATGGTCATGTGTGAGGTATCCAATGTGTAGCCTCCTTCTCAAATCATGTCAATCATATACTCAAGCCAACAGAAGTCCAAGAAGGTCCATATGTGCTAAATATAATCCCCAATGGCTACGTAATGCATCCTCCAAGGAGACCATCCATAAAAATATGTGACACATGCCTCCAAATGCACAAACAAGTTGATCACTCCAATATTTTTGACGTGGCATGTCATGAGAGGTCCATGTGCATGAAGAATATCCCCAAATTGCCTATGCCATTCTGACCAATGCCTTGAGAGTTTTAAGATTGCATTGAGAGTTGTGAACAAACTCATGAGTTGTGAAGATACCTTTGGAGTTGTGAAAATTAAAAATGTCATAATGAAGCCCATTCAATGCCCACTTAGCCGCAATGTACATTCACCATTAATCATACCAATATGTAATCATGGCCTTTGAATAAGGGCTTGTCCCATTTGTCCTTTTTTGATGAAGTGAGTCAATGTAATTAAAAAAATTGTCATATTTTGGATGGAGTGAGTCAAGGTAATGGAAAACAACAATAATGGAAAAAAAATAGCATCACTTATCCCATTGTCAATAACTCGCACACATGCCTTAGACTTTACAATTTTGTAGCTATCAATGGGTTACGAATCAATAAAAGCTCTCGTTTTTGTTACTTAACAATGTACTTTACTCTCAATTGCTAGCTCCCTTTTGACATGTATAGGCCACCTTTACCTTTCTACTATTTCTTCTACTTGGGTTGAGGAATCACATCCTCCACCTTAGCCACCTCGGTTCCCTCTTCCCTAGTCGTGACCTCCATTGATATTATCAATGTTATTAGGGTCCACTTAAGTGTTCAACATAGGCATTGTAGTCTAGTATTGGCATATTCATGTATTTGAAATAATATTCATATTTCCGATGAGGGTAGTCTTTTTGGTGAGTTAAAGTTCCACCTTTATTGTTCATTTTTTTTCTTCAGAAATACCATGATTTGGGTTGTCTTTAAATTGTCCAAAAACTCCTAGGGTAAAGTTACATGAGAAAAATTCCCAACATATAAGTGGAATCCTAATTTTTTGCATAGTTCCTGTTGTCGCAAGAGTTGACTCTAGGTTGTAATAGAGCCAAGCCTTAGCACATTTTAAATGAAATAAACTTTGTTGATTGACCAGTCATAAGAGACTTCTAGAACTAGGTCAGAAACATGCCCTTCACTCATTTATAGATCAGAAACGAAGAGGCATGACATCGTTTGTCTAATTGATTTAATAAAGAAGATGGATAGAGGATAGGAGATGAAGAATATTGAAACAAAGAGTTAGGTATTTAATTTTGATAGGTCTAATCTTTATTTCAATGGAATAAATAACACCAAACTTCAAATATCTGAACACAGGTCTTGTCTTACTCATAGCAAGACAGAGGAAAAGCTATGAACAAATAAATCTTGTAAATAAGGAAAAACAATTAAGATGAAGGTCTTGTTCTACTCACGGTAAAAAAGAGGAAAAAATGCACTTTAAGGAATGCTTTAAATTAGCTACAGCAGACGTATCACTGAATTGTAACCATTACAAGCTGAATTAATGAATGGAAGGAAGAAAGAGAAGTGATGAAAACTTCAGAAACAATAACACAGGAAGAAGACAGAATTAGACAATGACAAGGTGTAGAATCTCTTGGCACTCTGTTCTATATTTTCTGAAAAGGAATGCATTACAAACCCAACCTCCAAAAGGCTCTCGGGCTGTTCCCCCCCCTCCTTTTTTTCTTCAAGAAGATACAATAATATATGTCTTCTGCTCCCTTTCGAATAACTGAAAAATGATTCGGATTCCAAAATAAATCCCTCTAGAAATGAAAAGGCATTTCATGTAGGTATTGAGGTCGAAATCCTCCCAAAAGATAACAACAGTTACCATCAAATTAAGAAACTTTTTGCCATAGAAAATGGGCCAAACTGCTGAAAAATGGGGTTGTGGTTATGGTTCTGTATCTCTCGAATCGTGATAGCTGTGTATAAAATGAAAGAGGTTTTTGTTCATCTATTTTGTCTGACCAAAATCCTCTCTCTCTTTCCTGAGATCCATTTTCATTTGCCCCAGATATGCCTTTCAAAAACATGTGTCAAACGGAGAAATTCTGAGATCCAAAAATTAGGGCTCGGATATGGATTAGATTCTCCCAATATGTGACACCTGTAGAAAAACTGAGGGAGGTTATTGATCTCTGATGTGTTATTCACAAAAACCTCTGACCGTTTCTCAAAATGATATCCGAGTCGCTCAGAATCATCATTTGAAAATGATGACTTAGCACAGTAAAAAATGCCACATTTCTGAAAATGAACCTTATATTTCGAGGGGCTTTTGACCACCTTACCAAGATCCAAATGAACTTCTGAAGACACCAATGGAAATCTTAGTATCTTTATATGTCGATCGACTATTAGAACATGAAAATTGGCTTCTCCAAGGCTGAGAAAAATGGTTTTTTTACAAGGCAGTTTTTTGCATATGAAAAATCTGCGATTTCAGTGGCTAACATGTCAAAAACAAAGGTATCTTAGCTGCCGAAAGTCCTGGCTTTTGGTGGCTAATAGTGCAATATCGGAGTGCCGTAAACCACCGAAAGTCCCGAAACCCTGATTTCGGGATTTCGGGTTTCAGGAAATAGAAAACAAAAATTTCGTCGGCCAAACCTCCAATGGCCGAAACCTGAAATGATGACATGGCATTTTGTAAAACTTTATTTTAGTGATTTTATTTCCGTTTATTGCATTTTTTCTATGCCTTCTTATGAGCTCTTCCTCCATGTGGCTTGATGCGTAATGCTGGAATGCTTGGTCTCAACCGATACACTTTCGGCAGCTAAGAGCATATGAAACCTGAGATTTAAGCTACTGAAAGTCTGCACTTCCAGTAGCTAAACACTATAAAGTTTTTCCTCCTAAGCTACCGAAAGCCAAAATTTCAATATTTGTTCCAACAATTCCTATCGAGTTTGGGTCGATTTTTCATTAGAAAAAATAGATGATATGAGTGCCCCTTATCCCACTCTAACCATTTCAAGTCCAAAGCTCAAAAATAAGGAAAAAACTAGGTAGGGAGAGCCATAGAACATGAATTTGTAAGAAACTAAAAATATCTCAAAATGCTTTGTCTTTCTTGGTAATCATTATGATCTTACTGTGATACTAATAGTATACTAGTAATGAACTAGTGTTACATGTTGATTCACTGGCTGTTTCTATCATTAATGGTGTTATAGGACGTACAAGAAAATAGGTATTTGTCAGATCTATCTTCATTGAGTGAGGGAAGTTCAGGTAGAATAGAGGAAAGTGAGACATCTAGTAGGTCTAACAGGCAGAGAACAACTAAAGGTGAGAACATCAGAAGAAAATTCCATAGAACCATGGATTTTTTTCTTATGAAAGGAGGATCATGTTCTTATGATCATGAGAGAATATACGACATCGAGGTGCCCTTGAGGTACAAACATATAGTGAAACAATGGGTAACCAAGGATCTTCCCGAAATAAACACTGATTTTTGTGTAAATGAAAGGATATACCAGATTGCTCCATCATCATTACATGGTTTGGGGCTATTTTCCATGGATGACATATAGGTCTATTACAACGGATTAACTGAATTGATGGAGTACGTCAGACCCTTTTATATCTACAAATATTGGATACGAATAGTTCAATATACAAAAAGTATTTGAAGACACGGCTTGGCTACAAATTATATACAACTAAAAGACAATGATCAAAATAAAGGAGCAACTATCTATATTGATGGAAGGCCAAAATAAACAGGGAATATTGCAGGTTTTATAAACAATACACGACCCACGACCACAAATAAGTGATCCAATTGCGTATTTGAGGGGTGTGAAGGAAACCGTGTATTCGTATGTGCAGTAAAATCAATAGCTGCAGGGGAAGAGTTATTGATTGATTACAATTTGAATCGAATAGATACAGATGTTGCTATTATGGGGGCGGTACGTATACTAATTTACCCAACCTGTAAGAAATGAATATCATATTTTATGATTTTCATTATGTTATTTATGATGTTAATCCATTTGGAGAGCTTCGGTCTGTTTAATACTCAGCGTGTCCTATTTTTGTTATCAACATTTGAATTTCTCATACATTTGAATTTCTCATAAATTTGAATTTGTTTCTCATGATAATGATGACGGTTCTAATTTTACCGTAATGTGGTAGGATGATCGTGGTAAATCAAAAGAGGACTTAGAACAGGTAAATGAACAACAATTTTTGAATTGTATTTAATGTGCATTTTATTTTTGTGGCGATCAATTTTTTTTTTTTTTTTACATAACTGAATTATCATTTATTTTGTCGAATATGTAGTCGGAGGGACATGATGTTGATGATGATTCGCTCGACGAAAGGTATTTGTATGAATCCCCTGACCTTATGGTTTTAATTAGAAAAAAGATCAATAAAGGAAACAAGGAACTAGCTCACTTGTTAGATATTCTAGATCAAACTCTCGAGGTCGAAGAAAGGATCAAAGAAGTTATGAAAATTCTTAAGACATATAAGTTAATAACCATAATTTCAAGTGGTTTTATTTTTATGTCATAAGATCAATTCTGAAAGCTTGATTTTTAACTTTTAGATTATCTAAACAAAAACATGTTTTCTTTCTTATATAGAGATTTTTGGATCCTGTTGACACCGACATGCATGGTATTGGTAGTAGTGGCGCTGAATAGATGCCACAGGGTCCCGACGCAAGCCCTCATATAGTTGCTAGGATGAATTTATTCAGATCTCCACCTTCCACACCATTACGTGGGAGCCATGACACGCACACCGAGGAAGCGACCACACAGGTAGGATCTGGAGGTGGTGACGAAGATGAGGTCGATGATTTGACAAACTATATGGTTTCTTTTCCTAAAGCAAGACATGTGACCAACATAGGGAACCTTAAAGGCACCTTTATGGTCAACGAGGAAGGACTTCCATTAAAGCAGGTTAAAGTCCTAGGTAATTTTTAAAATTTTAGTTTTTTCATGTTCTTGATGTAGACAAATACAAATCATCTAAATTATTATTTTTAAATTAATAATCATATAATCATTTTGCATGTAGGGAACAAAGATTTTTACAGGTCCTTGGAGAATAAATATTTGCTGATTTTTGGGCCTGCCATATGGGAGAGGTGGAATTCCCAGAATTCCAACCTCAAAAAAGAATTGATGGATTATATAGAAATCCTTTTTGGTGTAGATACATTTAATAAGACCTTGGCCACCGCCGCAACTGGCCAATATTTAAAATATACGCGAGAAACATATAGGAATCACTTGAAACAAAATGATAGGTATGAGCGTCCTCTGATGATTCCAGAGAGGGAGTGGAAGGCCCTCATTGAGGACACAAAAGAGAAGAAATTGACAGATGAAGGAAAAACACCCTTTGGTCCCAGAAGGTAAATTACAATTTCAATTGAATACCTTCAATTTTTTTTAGATGTAAATAAAATTGTGGTATATATTAACATACTTGAAAATTTTGATGATAGGTTGACTGACAGGTCAAAGGCCACAAAAGCAATGCTTTCCAAACGTGGCCAGTACAGGATAGGTCAGGGTGACTACTTGAAGTTACAGTCACGAATTGTAAGTACCTAAATATATAATTTGTATTGCATTAAAACTTTTAGGTAATTGCAATGAATAACATAAAAAATACATACTCTTATGCAATGCAGGGTGACGAGTTTGGTACTGAAACCACGGAGGAAGAACTCCAGCTTGGTTACAAGTACGACTATAAAGTGGTAGTTGAACGTCGAAAAATCTTGGGGCAGATACCAAGAACCACTTTGTAGGATGTGATAAATAAAATTCAATCCACATTAACCTTTATTATTAAAAGAATACAATCATGTTGGATATTATTAATATTTACAACTTTGTTTTAATCAGGGGAGAAACACTGTCAACAAACGCACTAGTATTGGAGAGCAGTGGGTTGATAGAAGTTTGCAACCAGAAGATGGTTCTGATCCCATCCAGTCCCAATTTTCCACGGGGGCGCAACCCCACGATGGTGGTACGACCGAGCTGGCACATGAAGGTAATATGGCTATATTTTAATCATATACTTAATAATTTCATAGTTATACATTTTGTACTTCTATTTTTTTTACTTATACATTTATAATTGTCCTTATAAAGGTTTTGGTCTCAATGGCAGAGAATGTTGTACTTGAGGCTCATATAGTTGAAGAGGAGCACATGGGGGAAACTATTCCAACGGTGCCGACCAGTGCACTAGGTAAATAATGACATTGCAGGTGTTTTTTTAAATATTACTGAACTAGTTCAATGATATTTAAAAACTAGTCATTTAAATTTTGTATTTTTTTCTTTTGTAGGTGATGCCTCATCACAACGACCTCCATTACACCATGATTACCCCACAACTAGGTGTTCTCTGTGTGAGAAGACACAATCACAATCAGATTTTGAAGAGCACCCAGAGAGTAAAGACTTAGATATTGATGAAATGATTAGGAGCTATAGAGATAACAAGAAGAAGCCGACTAAAAGTACTAAATGATGATGTACATGAATATTTTAATAATTATTTAATATAAAATCTATTTTCACCATATTCTCCTCACTCCAAATGGATCAAGGAAACATTTTATTTCATTGTAAACAATTGTGAATATTGGTATGTATATATGTTTGTTTTTGCTATAAATATTTCAATAGATTTATATGCTGGGTATTGGGGAATTGAGAGTGATGTGAGGGGGGTGGAGGGGCCATAAGAGCTTCCACCTTCACGTGGTTGGCCCTATTCAATAGAGAATAATTTATTGGAGGCGTTTAATCTTGGAGCAAACCTCCCTCGATCCAACAGAGAAACACCAAAGTCAATGTTTACTTCGTTGTTGCTACTTCAAATCAAGGGAGGCAGTTTGATCAGATATTAGACGCGTGGCTCCAATAAATTATTCTCAAAACCAAGAGGATCTCATCTAGGTATGTTCTGACACTCTCGTAAAAATGCATCTTAGAGTAAATAATGCACTACAAATATTACTTGTATTGACTTTTTAGATTTTTATGGAGGTTGAATGATTTTGGTAGGTACTTTAAGATCTTTCTTTGTCGATTCAGGGAATCTCAAGACTAACAGAGGGTCATACAGCTGAAGAGAAACATGCAGGGCCAACCATTCCAACTGTACTATCGACCAGTTCATCAGATCATGTGTGATTTCTCCTTTCAGCATATAAGTTTATATAGCCATCAATTCTAGTTATGTTTAATGTTTTATGAATTTTTATGTTCGATTTCTAAATTGAAAAATCACCATTTAGGTAGGTATAATATTTTGATTATGTCCTTTAGATATTATGGATCTGTCGGTGTAGTTTTATGGTCAACCAATGGATAAATCTAACATGAATGTATGGATAAATTCTAACATGAATGAATGGATAAATTCTAACATGAATGTATGGATCCTAACATGCTGCCAAAAATGGTAGTTTCTTTTTGGTGACAATATATTTGGAGGAATGGAACCTACTGAAATGAACAATATGACCATTTCGAGGCTTAGAGATTATGAGATTGCAGTGCACCCAAATTGAAAGGACCGTTTAGAGGCCGAGAGATAGAGATATTGCAATGAACCGTTTGGAGGCCCATACATCATGAGATTGCAGTACACTCCAAAGGGTGCATTGCAATCTCACATCTTTCTACCTCAAATGGTCATTTCAACTCAGGTGTACTGCAATCTCATGATGTATGAGCCTCCAAACGGTTCATTGCAATCTCACTATCTCTCCACCTCCAAATGGTCCTCCTTTACACAATAATACAATTTTTCTCCTTTGGTACAAGATGGAAGCTAAGCAGTATGAATATTTATCATTGGGAACTTTAGACATATTCTCACTTCCTTCTGGGAAGAAAATGTCATCCAAATGGTAGGGTTCCTAAGGGATCATCCTTGCTCAGTTCTTGGATTGATCCGTGTATATGTTCCTTGGTGGTTGATACAAGTCCCTATATGTGTCTAGGGCCCCTGGATGTGTTCCAGGGAATCCTTTCTCAGTGCTTGGATTGATCCTTGGATGGGTTCCTTGGTGGTTTATATAAGACCCTATATGTGTTCTAGGGCCCTTGTATGTGTTCTAGGGAACCCTTTCCTAATGCATGGGTTGATCCCTGGTCTTGTACCTTGGTGGATAATTTTAAATTTCCCTAACCCCTCTCCCTAACTATAAATAAGACCCTACCCTCTACCATTCTATTACATTCACACTCACTCACTCCTCACTCTCATATTTTCTTTGGCTACCTCAGTTGTTCTCTCTTGATGATGGTGCGACCTCCTTTTTGGACTATCTTTTCAGATCTAAGTTTTGTTTTCCGCAATTGTCTTGTGATGGTCTATACCTTGGAAAAACTATTCCTAAGTCCTTATGACAGAGATCAAACCCTATAGGTTTGATCCATGAACATAAAAATATTTTTGAGAATATTATAAAGGTTTTCATCCACACATGTGACAGGCACATCTTTCTTAGATCAAGAGGTAAGCTTGAGGTTTGTCTTTTCACTCATTTTTTTTTTATACTCAGAATTTAATTTAGATATGTTTATTTCTTTTCTCATATATGCTGATCTTGTGAACAAAAAAATAAAAAGGCATTTTTTGTTTCTATTTTTCCCTAATTCTAATTACAATTTTCCTATGACTTTGACCAAGGGCACACTACTCTAGGAAGCCTCCTCACACCTTCTTGTGACCATTCTTCTTTCTATTCTTAGCCTATACCAAACATCACTAAAAAACACAATGCTTGTAGCCATACTAAGCTCTTTATTACTAACCTCTTGTTATGGAAACTACGTGATATGGAACTCAAATAATAACTCGTATCTACAGGTTATCAAACTCACTATGAAGCTTCTGTATGATTAGAGTGGTATAATTCTTAGAAAGATACAATATGAAGATTAAGACTAACTGACTTATTACCTATATTATACCAATCTTATTGAGGCAATGACATCAATGAATATGGGAAAGGTGTTTTCCTTGTTTCTGTAATAAGATGCCATTACATGTTACCAGTCATGTTGCTTTCCCATATTCATGCCTATTCAACAGTAAACCTACTACTGGAACCAGTGTAATTTGGAAGTAGAGGTTATACAACCATTGCATGAATGTTTTCCATTTAATTTATACTCATATGATCTAATAGCATGGACTAGTAATACCTATATAGCCTTATTTACTCCTATTGTGTGATGTATGTACTCGATGAGTTCAATGAATATGGAATAAAGGGTCATCTGTTTTATTTCTACATCTGTTTTATATTATTGCTATGTGATCCTATTTTTTATAACAATAAACACCAAACCATAAAGGTAATCAATAATCTCATTAAGAGATAAGGGATAAGTGGTGGATAAAAAGGACCTACTAGTGTAGGTCACCATTACATGAGGGGTTGGTCACTAAGCAAATAACTCCCCAAAAATACCTCCGTGTGAACATGTGAAATGTTACTAAAGTTTAGTGAAGCTTAGTTACATGTATAAGTTCCCTACAAATGATGTTATAATGATCATCATTATGACACTAGTTACAAGATTACATCAATCCACTAGACAACATTAAAACACATTCTAACATATCCCTCATCTAGAAATAAAAAAAACCCAATGCATGCATCAATATGGATCTTTAAGTTTTGAAGCTATCCATATGAATGCTTATTTGAAGCTAGCCATATGAATGGGTCTTTAAGTTTTTCAACTTTATGATTTAGCACAACAAAATTTAGGAAAATTTCTAAGTTCATGAGATGTGACATGAACATGTGTAAAGAGATTGAAATTGATTGTTATTGATTGCAATTGATAACAATCAATTTCAATGTCAGGCCACTTGTTTCTCTCCATCATCTTGTTGAGTTATATATAATCCTCTCATTTATTCATACGATTATCCACATTTTATAGCACTTAATTACAATTCAACAATTCAACCCCAAAGAACTTACCTTGGAGCACCATTTAACTCTGCAAACTCACCTCTGGATATAATGCACTATCGGAGGATCGGTGAAGGCGGCCGATCTTGAAGATATGATGTTAATTGTAGCCAACCCATAGGTAATGAAAATATTTTCAAAAACATGTTGATTTTCATTTTTCGAGACGTTACAAGGGTAGGACCTAGGAATTGGATTGGAATTTTCTAAAACCTTCAATACTAGGAGGGCATTAGTGCAACAACTTACCCGAATTGTAATTGAAGAGTTCATCAGTTGATCCCTAGGGATCCCCTTGCAAGGTGGAAGGTGGTTAAATAATTTGAAGCTACCAGTGGATAGTTAGCCTCAGTTTCTAACAAATCCCTCTCCTATGCCTGACATATGAAAATGAATTCAAAGGGACTTGCTGATTTCACCTTGGAAAGACGTAGATTTCATCATTCAAAATTTCATAACTTGTGAGGGGAGGTAAAACATCGTGTTTCACTACTTTGTCAAACTCATGATGCACCTCAAGAATGAAGAAATCTTAAACATGACATTCTTCTTGCTCAAAAGCCTACCGAAAATGGTTGTCATGGTTCACAAGAGGGAAAACCCAGAGACAAGGTAATACCACCAAGGTATGATAAATATGTTGATTATGACTGAGTTGGGTAGGCTTCATATCAGTTGGGAATTGTTTTTAGAAGGAATAACGAGAAATCCCAGGGTGAGGGTTATATTTCCTATCAATCATCCTAGGCACGATGGAAAAGAAACCCCTGCATATTCCACCTCAACCCCTGGTACATCTACTGCTATGGAATCACATCATCACTATGATACGAGGGCCTCCAAGGCACCTACATTTCCAATGTCATAGGAAAAGGAGGTTGTGGAATTACAAGTGGAACCTACTACAGAACTTGTCATTGGTCCATCTCCAATATCCATCTCCTCATATGAGTCCGATAGATTAGAGGATTTACAGGCTCAAAGGTTGTTCTCTCCAGAAAAACAAGAACACCAATCCGATGATGAGTTAGTAGGGTTATAATTTCCAAGGTCCTCATATCCATAGTAGCGAGAAGGACAATTTGATAACAAATGAGGGGACCTATAGTCTCCAAAGTCCTTGTTTCCAGAGCAATAAGAGATGCAAGTTGATGATCATGAATTAGAAGGCTTACATCCTTCTATACCTTTCTCTCCACCATAACAAGATCATTTTGATGTTGAAATTAATGGATGTTTTCATTCTCCTAAACTTAATCCACACCCAAGCATGTTGGATTGAGAAAAAGAAGGAGAATCAAAGGTAGCATAGGAAAGTCCAAGTCTTGAATGACCTCTAAATAAATTTATTTCTATAGCCCTAGTTACCAAGATTTATTAAAGGATAACATAAAATTGAGGTTATAAAATCAGAAGCTAAAGATAAAATTGGAAAGAAATGGGTCTAGGGTTCCAAGAAATAACCCTCTAAATTCCTTATTAGAAGCCATTGACTCAAAAGAGTCATAAATGGACAAAGAAAATGCTTATTCAGAAGAATGTATGAAGCTAGTTCATCAAATAATCAATATTGTATTGGATGACATCATGGTGAATACATATTCATGTATCCAACTAAAACCTGACCTACCTGGATGGAGAGATAAATATGAGATATTTGATCTTGGGATAATAAAGGAGAGCCATTAGCAAGTGATTGAAAAACTAACGAAACAATGATTCTTAACGTATTTAGTTCGGGAGGAGAAGTGGAAGCCAAATTTTAAAGAGTGTAAAGCATAGTTGATGTAGACACATAACAGAAGGAAGCATGCCTATTGTTAGCACTCTGTAATTTTCCCAAGGCTGTGATGGCAGTCACAGAGGCAACATAAAAACTGCTTCGAGTCTTGGGTCTAGCCCTCCAAGACTCAGAGAGGGATCTCTCTGTCTGATATAAATTTGTTTGAAGAGAATTTTAGGCTAGTTAATGGGTTCATAGTTTGGATTTTTTAATTGGTAAGAGCAGAGAAAAATGAACCATGGGCAATGGAGTCACTGCAACGAATGATAAAAAATCCATGTTAACAGGCTAATATTTGCAGGGCAAGGTAGACAACTCACTGGATCCTTTAATTTAAATGAAATGGGTGAGATGAAACAGGTCAAGGAATCCAATTAAACACAGAGCAACTAAGAATTCTGTGTTCAATCTTTAGTGGAAAACATAAAAAACTATACCAAGCCAGAGACAGAGGGTGCATTAAAACCAATTCTGTTCTTAATCTTCTTGGAATAATTCAGAGGAAGACATTAATTATGATAACAAAGAAACAAATTAACACAGAGGGATGCACATCACCAGTCGAAATAGTCATAAGAATCCTGCATCATAGCACTGTCTCATTGAATTGATGAAAAAACACTGAAAGCTCAATGAGCTGTTTTACAAAATTTTTAATCCATGGTCCTCGAATGATCAACCCTTACATTAAAAATCATCTCTAAATAAATAGGGGAGATCCCCCAACAAGTTTCGAGAGTCATTTTTAACCGCCTCGGCCAAAAATAGCCACAAATCCCACCAAATCTGGAACTGTCCGCCATGAAAGATAGACCGGTTTTCTGCGAAAAAGGGGTCCAAACATAAGTTGGGTTCTCTTCAACGATGACACCTGGGAAAAAAATGAAGGAGGTTATTGGATATGGGAATGTTATGGACAAAAACCTCCTTCGGTTTCGCCAGATTCGTCTCCATCTGGCTGTAACATCTCCCGCAAAATCAGGACTGTAACAGAAAAGCGAAAATATGGAAAAAAGGGCCTCGAAGATGGCTTCGATTCTACCTGCTCGTAGCGCCGCTGCAAAAACTGAGAGAGGTTTTTGTTCTTCATCTCGTGATGAGAAAAATCCTCTCTCGTATTTTTAAAATCCATCTTCATTTTCCCAAAATCCATTTTGAAAGAAGACGTAGTGAAATAGGAAAAAATGGCAAAAAAAAGGGAAAAGCGGTTTTATTTTCAGGAAGGTGGTATTCCGGACCCCCCCTGAGGTGGTAAGCGGTTTTGGGGGGGGGGGAAGTCCTCTGGAATAGGGAGATGACACCTTTCTGGGGGTTGGTATTGGGAAACCATCATTCCGGACTCCCCCCCCCCTCTCGTTAAACATCGGATGGTGAGGGGGGGTCCGGAATGTTTTATATCCGTTTGATTTATTTAATGTGAAATGGATGGGACGTGAGGTATAAGGTGTGCATGGAGGTAGAGGGTGGGTAGGACTTAAGATAGTTTAGTTTTAGTGTTTTTGTTTTTTAATTTTTAATATTATTATATTACATGTTTTGTTTTAAAGTTTTATGTATTTGTTTTATTTATGTTATATAGTTTTGTACGTTTTTGTTTGGTTTTTTGTTTTAAATGTTTATTCATATGTTTTGTTAATATATGCTTTTTATTTTGTTTGTATTTTATTTAATGTTTGTTTTGTTTATTAGTTTTTGTAATTTGTTTTGTCTTTTATTTAATATTAGTTTAACAAAACAATATCCTAGTTGGTTAAACTAACTTATTTATTAATTAACCGATTAATTATTAACTAAACTAGCTTATTAAACTAACTTAATTAATTAACAATTGGTTAATTACTAACATGCTAACTTGATTGTTAATTAATTAATAATTAATTTATTATTATTAA
>ML799320.1:156553-209574 GCA_009831015.1 Picea engelmannii
TGGTCCACTGTAATAGGGAGATGACACCTGTCCGGGGGGTGGTATTGGGAAACCATCATTCCAGACCCCCCCCTCTCATTAAACATCGGATGGTGAGGGGGGGTCCGGAATGTTTTATATCCGTTTGATTTATTTAATGTGAAATGGATGGGACGTGAGGTATAAGGTGTGCGTGGAGGTAGAGGGTGGGTAGGACTTATGATAGTTTAGTTTTAGTGTTTTTGTTTTTTAATTTTTAATATTATTATATTACATGTTTTGTTTTAAAGTTTTATGTATTTGTTTTATTTATGTTATATAGTTTTGTACGTTTTTGTTTGGTTTTTTGTTTTAAATGTTTATTCATATGTTTTGTTAATATATGTTTTTTTATTTTTTTTGTATTTTATTTAATGTTTGTTTTGTTTATTAGTTTTGTCTTTTATTTAATATTAGTTTAACAAAACAATATCCTAGTTAGTTAAACTAACTTATTTATTAATTAACCGATTAATTATTAACTAAACCAGCTTATTAAACTAACTTAATTAATTAACAATTGGTTAATTACTAACATGCTAACTTGATTGTTAATTAATTAATTAATAATTAATTTATTATTATTAACAGGTTTAATCATGACTATTAACCTAATGTTTTTATCCTAAGTCTGTTTATTCATGGAGGGGTAAGATTGGCGAATGAGTGAATGAATGAAGGGTGAGGAACTGACAGGTGCAGCATGAAGGAAGGATGCAGCATGGAGCGAAGGAGGCCTGATGAAATGGATGGATGACATGTTGGGATAGGGCCCGTCAGAAAAACCCGCCTCATTCCGGACCCCCCCCGCCTCGTTAAAGGCAAAACGATCCGGGGGGTCCGGAATCGCCTGTGGACCGTCCATCTGTGCACCTCCATGACAACCGTAGATCTGTGCGCGCTTTTTAATCACCATTCCAGACCCCCCCCACCGTTAAAAACAAAACAGTCGAGGGGGTTCGGAATCCACTGTTAGCCGTTGATCTACGTGCTGCTAGATCGACCGTCGATCTAAGCATGTTCTTTATTCTCCAGGCGCGAATGTAGTATATGAGGCAAAACTTAGGCTTAAATGACTTTTTGAGGGTTTGGTGCACTACTTCTCTTGAAAATAATTTGCAGAGATGAAATATTATTTGCAAACCTATACACTCAGAGTGAAAAATTTCCAGTCAACAGATGATCCTATGAATTATAGGGTTATAACACCTATAACATAGCATTAGAGGCCCTAACTTGTAGGTCATAATGTTAAGTTTACCCCATATTTTTACATGAAATATGGACTACCTTTAGGTTTCGATACCTGGCAATAGAAAAAACATATGAGATCAAACAACCTCAATATTTTATCAATATATTTCTATCCTGTGATTCTCTTGATCAAAACTTATTGTGTGAACTATATCATTTCAACTTCTACTTGTAAGACAATTCTCAATGGAACCCCAATCCTTATGTTGGTGATATCCATCTCCAAACATTTTCATCATTCATGTTTAGTGGAAGAAAGCTACATAATTTTATACCAGGATTGAAGGAAATTCAAGATTGATCATTTGGTATCAGTATCTCCTACCATCGGTTATAATAGTTTATTACCAGAGGTTGTTACGATACCTTGGAGACTATGAAATCATTAGATACCATCAAATATACGATATCTCTAATTACCAATAAATTATCAAGAAACATTCCTTGAAAGCATTGTTGATTTCCCGTGACATATGGGAACAACTCCCTAATTACTTGAGGAATATGAAACTTGTGGGTTATCCATATTTCATTTGATCCCTCAACAGAGAATTTTTTTATATAAACTATATAATAATACATGATGTTAGGTGGCTTGGCCTTGGATTTCACTTTCCCCTTCTTTGGTGTCCTATTAGGTTTTACAAGTCACCCATCAAGTAGGAAAACTGAGAAGAAGTTATGCAATGGACTCAAGTAAACAGAGCACTTGGATTTTATGGTGCAAATGAATTTGGGCATCTAGCCTTTAATTGGGAAGATATTCAATCCGATTCTCTTGAACAAGAATAGTAGGTTTCATGAGGACATGCACCAATTTTGGTTGAAGCGAGATGATGGGCTCAAGAAATGACATCTTTTTTCCACCTATAACTATCTCTTTTTCTATCACAAGAACCTAGTTTAAACCCTAATCCTTATTATCATAACTACTTTGTTGTGTACATATCACAAGGTAAGGAGGATTGCAATTTAGGTTTCTTGCTTGTTAGCGTGATTAAATTTAGGTAAAGTTGTGAAATTACTTGTGTTTCGGTGAATGATGAAGGATGTTGTCATAGTATATATGTCTAAATAAACCTTGCTAACACAACTAGTAGCAGGAATTTCACAATCTATTTCATAGGGTATCAAATGGCTTCACAAAGTTATGAAAAGTTGAGGAAGATACCGAACAATTATGGAAACAATGAAGAATATGCCAACTTGTTGTTATTGAGGACAAAGTACTATTCATGTCTAGTGGCATCTGTGCATTCAAGTCCAGGATGTTGCAACAATTTGTGCCTATTCTTGTCCAGAGGAATTTATGAGTATGCCAACCTTCAACCGATCTAATCTTGTACTATGAAAATAGAGCCACAATGCTTGCATGCTTCAAGGTTTGATAAGAAAATGAATTGATTTTTCTTATCATGTTAATTTTGTTTCAAGAGACTGTGATCACTTATGGATCACAGTGTTCCAAATATCAGTTTGTAATTAAAACAAACCCCCAAGCATATACGAGCTCCATCATCCCTATTTTTGAACGCAGATATACTTTGGTTGTGTTATATAAATAGGGCACTCTCATCTTTGGGGGGGGTACATATATTGTTAGTATTCTAAAACTCTTTCACTTAATATATATGTCAAAGATCATTAGGGTGCATGATTTCCTTTTAAGAGTGTGTGGGAATTCTGTAGCAAGTGCACAAGTTGAACCTCTGGGTGGGTACTCTGAGGTGAGGTATTGTGTATGTTGTAGTTGTAGTTTAATTTTTCTTGAATGTTATTTATTTATTTTCTTTTAGAGTACTTATGTTGCAGAAATAGGTTATTTCAATCATAGAGTTAGGAACCACTAATAGCTGCAAGTCTAATAAGCAGGGAAAAAAAATAGTATCACATGATTATGTCTATGATGATTCCTTGGGCTTTGTAACCTAGAAAAAAAATGATTTAATAACTAGTTACTTGGAATTTTATTAATTTATCTTTATTAGGTAAGCTATTTAGTTTGTTTTTAGGTCAACTCTTGAGTGAGGTAAGTAGGTCCATGGAATTTAATAATTGTTGGTTATTCTTAGATTCTCCATCCTAGTGAAGTGTTGCAATTCTTAGTGAAATCCAAATTGTCTAGGAATACAACCCAACTCAATCTATGTGGTTGGTGATATGTCTACATGTGCAAATTTATTGACTCTAGAACAAGGTAATAAAACCCATGGCTATGCAATAAAAAATGGATTCGAAAATAATGTTATTATGAGAGATGTCTTCTAGAAATAGAATGCAATCATTTCTATTTGCAATATGATTAGTAAACCCTTGTTGGGAATTAAATGAATCCAGGACTTAGTCCACGGTGACTTGGAGAGGTTCCTCAACTTGTTAATGGCATGAGCCTTGTTGGGAACCAAATCCAATATTCCAACACCATAATCAAAATCCTCTTCACTATATCTGATCTAAACTAATACTCATGGAATATAGCATCCATGGTTGTGCAATAATAAGTGCATTTTTGTTATGGAATTTCACTTTGTAACAAGACAAGAAGTTAATGTGGGGATTTTAGAATTTCCCATTGATTGTTCAAAGGAATACCTAAATGGTATGTTGGGTCATGGAATGAAATCATTGTTGTTTATTACTAGATTCACCATTCCCATGAAGCCTTGACATTCTTAAATTGGAATTCAATCATTGGGTCCCCGTGACATCTTGACATTATTCAACGAAATGCAAGTCTTGGGAAGAAAACCTAACATAATAATCTTGGCCAGTGTTCTACCTACATGTGTATATTTATTGGCTCTAGAATAAGGTAAGTAGGTTGATGCAATTCAATCATTTCTAGTTATTCCCATGCCAAGAATCCCCATGAGGCTTTGATATTATTCAATCAAATGCAAGTTGTCCTAGGCATAAACCTAACTTAATTGTCGCTAGTGTTCTACCTACACGTGTAAATTTATTGTGTCTAGAATAAGGTAAATTGATCCATGGTTATGCAATAACAATTGGATTTAAATTTAATGTTTTTGTGGGTAGTGATCTTGTAGAAATGCAATGCAATAATTGATAATTATTATAGAATTAGTAAACCATTATTAGGATTTATATGTAGCAAGCACTTAATCCATGTTGTCTTGGTGAGGTTCCTCAAATCATCATTGACATGATTCATGTTAAGAACCAAATGTAAGATTTAACACCATAATCAAAACTCTTTCCAGTACTGTATCTGATCTAAATTAATATTGATGGAATCTTACATCCATGGTTATTCTATAATATTTGTATTTGGTTATGGAATTTGGCTTTGGAACAAGGTAAGAAGTTCATGTGGGGATTTTAGCATTGCCCACTTATTGTTCAAAAGATGCCTAAATGGGATGTTCGGTCATGGACTACAGTCATTGCAAGTTATTCCCATATTTGAAATCCATGTTACAACTTAACATTCTTTAATTGCAATGGAATCATTGGGTCCCAAAGCCTTGACATTCTTCAACAAAATGCATGTCCTAGGAATAAAACCCAACTCAATCATCATGGTTAGTGTTCTATTGCATATTTATTGGCCTTGGAACCAAATAAGTCGATCCTTGGAATGAAATCATTATTGGTTATTCACAAAGTCACCATCCCCATGAAGCCTTAAAATTATTCAACAAAATGTAAGTTGTCATGGGAATAAAACCCAACTCAAACATTGTGGTCAATGTTTCGTCTACATGTGCATATTTATTAGCTCTAGACTAAGGTAAGTAGATATATGGTTATGCAATGCAAATTGGATTTGCATGTAATATTATTGTGGGCAATTGTAATGTAGAAATGTAATTCAATCATTGTCRGTTGGGATAGAATTAATAMRCACTTGTTAAAAATGAAATGYRGAAAATACTTAGTCAGTAACTTKGCGAGGGTTCCTAGAMKTGTCAATGAYATGAGCCTTTCTATAAACCAAATACAAGGTTCCAACAYGAGAATAAWWWTTKTTATACTATATATTATCTAAATTKATAGTCATGGAATMTTACATCCWTGGTTAAKAAATAAGAAGTGCATTTATTATGGAATTTGGCTCTAGAAAAAAGTAAGAAGTGCATGTGGGGGTTTAGCATTTCCCACTAATTGTTCAAAATAATACCTAAACAAGATGTTGTGGTAATCATTATTGGTTATTCACATATTCTCCATCGTCGTGAAGCCTTATCATTCTTTGATTGGAATGCAATCATTAGGTCCCTATGAAGCCTTGATATTCTTCAACAAAACACAAGTCCTAGGCATAAAATCCAACTCAATCACCATGGTTGGTGTTCTGTCTACATGTGCATATTTATTAGCTATGGAAAAAGGTAAGCATATCCATGGAATGAAAACATTGTTGGTTATTCCTAGACTCACCATTCCCATGAAATCACAACATTCTTCAATGAAATGTAGGTTATGCTAGGAATAAAACCCAACTCAATCACTGTGGTTAGTGTGATGCCCACATTTCTAGATTAATTAGCTCTGGAAAAAGGTAATTAGATACATGGTTATCCAATAAAAATAGGATTTGAATTTAATGTTGTTGTTGGAAATGGTCTTGTAGAAATGTAAAGAAATTATTGTTGGTTCAAATACATTAGTAAACCATTGTTTGGAATTAAATGTAGCAAGCACTTACTCCATGGTGACTTGGTGAGGTTCCTCAACTTGTCAATGACATGAGCCTTGCTAAGAACCAAATAAAAGATTCCAACACCATAATCAAACATAATGCATGAAACATCTTGCGTCCATGGTTATTCCCTTTACATACAACAAAATAAATGTATGACTCTAGAATAGAGGAGGGTCAAGGTGACATCCAACTTCGCAGAATGATCATTTAGAGAAAACATGGATAAGCATTAATGCATAATGTTATGAATGCTATCAAAGGTTATCCTTTTGAAAAGTGAGTAATGTTATGAATGTTATCAACGAAGATCCTTTAGAGACATGGTTATGGAATAAAAATTGGATTTGAATGTAATGTTGTCATGGGAAATGGTCTTGTATAAATGGAATTGACATTTTTTTTAAATACCTACATGCCGTCGCTATAGAGACATCTTGGAACATCACTATTATAGCAAACACGTTGGAGATGATAAATTACCGTTGGTTGAGAGAAGTGACCCTACGTCGGTCTTATGACGTCTGGGAACGTTGCTCCCATAACAAACACGTCGAAGATTAATAACTTGTCGCTGGTTGAATGAAGTTACTCTACGTCAGTATTACAACGTATGGTAACATCATTCCCATAGCACACACGTAGTGGAGACCAATGAAATGGGATGTCAGAATTCCATTGTCTATGACGTCGTTGTAGTGACAACTATATGGGGTTTGGATAGTCCAATCCGAGATGACATGTTTCCGCATGAAGCATCGCAATAGAGACGATAGATATGACATCATAATTCTAATGTGTATGACATCACTGTAGTGACAACTATATGGGGTTTGGATAGTCCAATCCGAGATGACATGTTTCTGCATGAAACGTCACAATAGAGACAATAGATATGGTGTTAGAAAAGTGACATCATGTGAAACAACATTTGAGGGGGTACATTGTTTGTCATTCTCATGACAATATAAAGTGGAAATTGCATCAAACGCACCATCAGAATTTGACCCAAATGTACTAATGATAGTACTCCTATGGACTTAGTTGAGTTGATCTATTGAGAGTGACGTCCCTATGGCTGAACATAGGTGGATGTGTCCCTAGTAGCATAGAACTAGAGGATGTGTGGATCCCTTGCTATATTTTCCAAGAGTAAGATTATTGTGTAACCCTAATTTGTATTGTAAAGGGTACAAGTCGGCCCCACTATGTAAAGATAATTAATATTGTGTAAAGATTAATTATATTATTCAGTTGTACAGGTCGGCCCTATTGTGCCAATAGACACATCCATTTGATGTGCTAGGTCATGTATAAATAAGAGTTATATCCTCATTGTGGATCACTCATCTCTCTCATTCACTCAACGCATGGTATGAAATTGGAGGACTGAAGTGCACACTCTTTTCTAGGCACTATCCTTCTTGATCATAGAGAAACCTATTGTGTGATAGAGTTTTGTCTTGAGGGCCACCTTTCATGGAATCTATATTTTTGGTGGAGAGGGTGATATTCTCTTGGAAATATAGAAAAAGGATTGTTGGGTTTTTCCCTTGGTTGAAAAGGGTTTTCCCAGGATAATTTATGGTGTCTTTTGTGCATGGATATTCTTCTTTTGATCTTGGTTTATTGTAGCTAGTGTATTTTTGATGCAATGTTTATGGTTCAAGATCATGCCAAAACATAAATAAACTACATGTGTTTGAGATGTCATAAAAAATTCAACAAGATTGTCACTGGTTTCCTCATCAAATCTTGTGAACAAATTACTATATCTTATGGATTTTAAGTATTATGAAAACATAACCTGGGGGTCAAAACCGCTTACAGGTTGTGCCTATTTTAGATCAAATGCACTAAGTGTTTCCGAGACTTCTCTTATATGGGCCACATTCTTGACTATTGTGTCCCCACCTCGAAAAGAGAATGTAATGAACTATCTTTTTCTTTTCTGGTCAAATGAAATGCACCATGTTCTATATTTCCAACAAACTTCTGCGATAAAATATCTATTACAGAAAAACATAGGGAGTAGAAGGGGATTTTATTGGAAACCATACAACCATATGTATGTATGGTTTTCATCTTGAATGCAAATTTCCTTTCTATTGTTGGGTGCATAACTAACATGGAGAAAAGGTCTATTTTTGGAAATAAGGCCAATTTTGGAAAAGAACAGCTGGAGGAAAATAAACATGTGTGAGGAAAATATGCATGCAAAGGAGGAAAGCATGCAAGGCACACATACAGGAAAAACTAACCACGTTAGGGTTAGGTTTTTTGTAAGAGATTGTAATGGTTGATAAGCTGAAAATTAGTATAAATAAGCACGTAGGAGGTCTAGGTCGGGGTTCGTAAATTTTGTTCTATTCGGATAAGGAAGCTACTGTAAGATCTGATACTTTTTTGTAAGCTATTGAGTTGTAGGAGATTCAAGTAGCTATATATCGAGGGTTAGATCACAGGCTGAGGATCCTGGTGCGATCTAGTTAGCCTCATAGAGGATTGTGGATTATGTTTTGTGATTATAGGTTCAGAATTATTTTGCATGTGACACCATACTTTGCAGCACCATAATAAGAAGAGAATAATAGGCCAAATCTTTGTGGACATAGCCCAGGAGTGGGTGAACCATGGTAAAACCTGTGTTATGTGTTGTGTTTATGGTATATTTACCTTCTGTTAGTAGTTAGATGATGAATTAATGAATGGATGATTTATTTAGATATGTCATATGTTATATCTGTTAGAATGCATTCATAACCGTAAAAAATGAATGAATATTAAGGATAATATAAATAAGAACTATATCAAGGCCTAAGAATATTAAGTGAAAAACTATGATCCCCACTCTTTCCTATACTGCAAGCATCTGAGCGTTGCAGTCACCCATAGGAATATCTCGGGTGAGAATACGCAATGTATTATGAGTGTTGTGTTGCCTTCTGGTCTACTAGGAGGTCCGATATTCTTAGAGGATTTTGTTGGAAGTCTATTTAGATATGAACCTAGGTCAACGTAAGAGAAGGAAGAGAGAGTAATAACAAACAAATGGTTCTGTTTCCAGTCGGAACTACATGGGATTGAGTGGGTGGGATCCATGAAAGAATCATGAAAATAATGAAAATATAGAAGGGAATGTTTAGACTGTGGAATCCAATGAAGGAGGAGATTGAAAAATGCTTGAAAACAAAGGAGATTGAATTTGTGCAGAAGGATAACATAAACCCTAAGTTAACACTGTGCAAATATCTGGACAAGTATGTGGTTAGCGACTTGCATGAGGTCTTTTTCTGTGATATCCCACATGTGTTGCAGAAGTGGCTATTGAGGCTTAAATACAACCACACTACAAATTGAATCAGATAGAGTGAGTGGAATCTTGTGGACATCACGTATTTACAACAAGTTAACAACAAATTCACATGCGTAGTAGATTTCTGGCTATACAATATTCTTGTAGGGTTTATTGAAAAATTTGAAGTAGATACCTCGAAATATTACAATGCATCAGAGAAAGAGTTTTTAAAGGGGCCTAGAGGTAGGTATATCAGATCAATGTATACTTCAATCAAGATCTTACTATATAACAAAGGTGTAATTATTATGGAATTAGAAAACTAAACTTCCCTGCATGCATGGGGGAAGGGGGGAAGCACTGACAAGAGGTGGACAAATGGAGGAAGAGATGGAGAAGGGAGATAAGAAGGAGGCCATGGACCCAATCATGATGGAGGAATATTAGATAAAGCATATAATGGAAACAACTAGAAAGATGCATAGTTGAGTACCCTACCAATATAAAATGAATAATAAGAAGAGAGCCATAGCAAATAGAGAGGTCTTGGAAAGTGATGAAGAAGAGGTAGAGGATCTTCAGGCTATGGAGAATATTGAGGAAATCTTGCACGCAACATATGAAAGGAAAACAAGAGGTTCAAGGGTAGGAATAAAAGGAAAAAATCCTATCCATGTTAGTGTCAGTGTCGAACCCATAATCCTATGTGCGACTAATACACCAGAAAGAACACCACCATTTAGACAACCAAATTTTAGTGGAAGAAATACAACATGAAGTACATCCAATCAAGGAGCATCAACTAGAGGATCTAGTTCAGGAAGTACTAGTGAAGTATATACACCATGCAGAGGTAGTAGTTCATCACAGTTCAAGATGACAGGACATGATCCCACCATTAGGTTACTAGAATTTCAGGGAGACGCATCTGAGGAAACTGAAAAACACTTATTCATCTGTGAGAATATCTGGGAAGAAAAACATATTACAAATGAGGATACAAAACTTGCACAATTAGATATCAAGCTAAAAGACCACACACTGGATTGGTACATGAGTCTAGTTGTAAATACTCCACCAAGGACAACACAGACTATTGCAGATGTCAAGAAGCTACTGATAAATGAATTTCAGAATCATAGCTTAGAAGATTAGTACATGAATGATATGATTGAAATTAGATAGAAACCATGTGAGTCTATTTGGGATATTGATCATAGGTTCAAACGATAGAAGGGTAAGTTGAAATATTTCATGACTGACATGCAACATAGACATCTCTTTTCAAATTCACTACTACCACATCTAAAACACCCTTTGAGGAAAAAAAAGTTTCAAACTCAGGTAGAGGATTTGCAGGAAGCCTTACAACTAGAAGAAAACTAGTATCAAAAGACAGATACAACAATATAAGAGCTAAAGGAAGATCTGAAGAACCTCACATTTCAACTAAAATAGAATAAGGGCAAAGAGAAAACAAAAGTTGTTTGGTGTACCACATGCAGGACAAAAGGACACCATAAGAAGGAGTGCCCAACTTTTGTGCAGTTTATGGAAACAAGGCTACCAAACCTAATTCCAACTGGAGGACCATGGTGCGAGATCTGTAAAACACATGTGCATGATCAATATCATTTTCCAAATATGTAGAAGTACCAGACAATACCCAATAATTCATACTGCAATTTTTGCAAATCAGTGGGCCACGATGATAAAGATTGTAGGAAAATGGACTTGATGAGAGAAAGAACTTCGGATACGTATAGGGTGTATGAAAAAATGATGACAGGGAAATATGCACCACAATTCAACCAGGTTCCACCTCCATATAATAATGTGCAACAACAGTGAAACACTACAAAACCTCAGTATAACAACACACAATGACAATATATCCCCACGTAGTATAATCAGGTGCATTAGTACAACACACAATGAGGAGATCGAGGTGGATATAGAGGTGGAGGACTAGGTAGAGGCGGATTCAGAAGAGGCATAGGTCCATTAGTGTGCCACAAATTCCAACAACTAGGACATTATGCAAGGGAATGTCGACTCCCACCTGTGACATGTATGTACTGTCGCACAACAGTCCATGATATAGAGGAATACCCAACACTTTTGGGGAAGATTCAATAAAAAAGGAACCAGAACAATCAAAATGTTCAATAAATTTTTTTAGAAGCCAAAGATGATGGGAGGAACATAAACATAGTCACACATGGAGGAGCTAAGACAAGAGATGATGCAGTGAGACAAGATCCAATGCAACACCAATGGGTGAAGAAGAGTACTGAAACACATGAACATTTTGATGCGGGGAAAGAAAAAAAAATATTCAAGGAGGAAAGACAAGAGTTCCTCAAGAAAGATGTTGCATATACATATACCATGCAACATACTCATAACGTACCAATGTACAAAATTCCCTTATCAATGGATCACACCAATGAAGTACCACCTATAGCACAAGTAAGTACCATAAAGACCTTTCTGCAATCCTGTGTTAAACTAATGAATAATCCATCATCTGTTAAAGTTCTACAAAATATGTTAGAAATATGTAACACAAAGGAAGAGAGGATGTTAGAACAAAAAACAATCAATCACCTCCATACGCGAAGGAGGACAAGCAGAGAATTTAGACTAAATGCAAACATTGGAGATTTCAATATGGGGGATATCATACTGGATTTATTCTTTGAGGTAAATGTGTTACCTAAGAAGACATGGCAGTGTATGGGAGAACCCACAATAGGATATTCACCTGTCCAGTTGAAGTTATGAAACCAACAAATATTTCTACCAATTGGAAGTATAAAATGTGTGACAATAAATCTGGATGGAGTGCACACTAAGGCAGACTTTGAAGTGATAGAAATAGTGGATGGAACAACACCTTATCCATCATTTCTTGGGATAAATTGGGAATTTGATAACTAGACCATAATCAACTTGAAGATAAGTAAGATGGAATTTGAATCAGGAGAATACAGATTCATTGCACCATTATACCCTTCAGAAGGAGGAAGGTTTATAGAGCGAACTTGTTTGGATTTAGAAGAGATAAACTAGTTGTACAGAACAAATGCACACAAAGAATATTATGTCAACCCAACTGCAGATGGGATACTCAAATAGAGAAGCATCACATCATGTGATTATGACTCATATACTGGTTTGGATAATTGGCAACAAATATTACATGAAGTCTCCACAAGAAGGTGCACAAGAATATACCGCACAATCAGATGGGTGGGTATAGAGATCAGAGAACCTCCTAGTTTTCATGGGAAAATGACTTAGAATAATTCCTTACAAGATACAAGGACTAAGTGTTAGAGAATCAAAGGCTCTTATCCCTAGACATTTCACTCAAGGAAACAACTGCAAGATGGTGGGGTGCGCATAAAGAAACAATTAAGCATTGGTACCAATGTAAGAGGTTACTGCACATTAGATTCGATGCAAAGCACGAAAGAAACAAGATGCAGAGATATGATGGATAGGGGACACTATAAGAACATTTGGAGAAATGTAGAACAATATGGAGGAGGATACCACCAAAGGAATGGCCTCATCACTTCATCCACACATTGGAAGGAATTCCATAAAAATAGTATGTAGACCAGGAACTGCGCAGAGGCACTGCAGAATGGACAACATTACAAAAAAACTTTATAGTAACCTTATCATTTGAATACGAGAAGCCCAAAATGGCTTCAACACTCAAGAATATAAGAGGTGTGATATTTATTGATGAATCAGAGGTTGAACTCATGACAGATTATCAACAATAGAACAAACAGACATTGAAAGAACTATTGTCATGTTATCATGTGCAGGAAGAAGCACCAGACAAAGATGACCTGCAAAACATTCAGATTACATAAATTGAAGGATAAAGAGAGGTGGAAGGTCCATATTTGGAATTAAAATTATTTGCTGCACATATCAAGGTGAAGAAAGCCAACATTGGGACAACTGAGAATCCCAAAATGGCCAGCATTGGAGACTACTGGGATGAACAAACAATAGAAAGGATAACATAGTTACTGTGTGATTACAATAACCTATTCCAAACAACCTTTAAAGAGATAAAAGGCTTAACAGGAGAGCTAGGAGAGATGAAGATACCTCTCAAACTTGATTCTAGATCCGTCAGATAGAGGTTGTATAGACTAAATCCAATATATAGGAAGAAAATGAAAGCATAAATTGACATAATGTTGGAAGCTGGTATCTTAAAGCAAATGGAAGAATTTGAATGGATAAGCCCTATGGTAGTTCAAGAGAAGAAACAAGGGGAGGATAAGGATTTGTGTAGATCTGAAGAAACTGAATGATGCTTGCCTACATGACCCTTTCCCTACACATTTTACAGATGAAGTCCTAGAGAATGTGGGGAGCTAGGAATCTTATTCATTTATAGATGGATTCTCAAGCTACCATCAGATCAAGATAGCCCAAGAAGATAGGTACAAGACCACTTTTGCAACATAATGGGGATCCTATCAATACACAATTATGCCTTTTGGGTTGAAGAATGCACCAACCATATTCTCAAGGGTAGTCATAGCTTCTTTTAAGGAGTTCATACATCAATTTTTAGAAGTGTACCTGGATGATTGGATTGTATATAGTCTGTTAAAGGACCATGTAGAAGTGTTAAGGATAATGTTGGAAAGATGCAGCCAGTGTCAGATATCATTGAATATCAAGAAGTGCATCTTTGACACACCTTTTGGAATACTATTGGGCCATATAGTATGTAAACAAGGCTTGATAAGTGATCCTTCCAAGATTGAAGTCATTGTCAACTTACCACCACCAAAATCAGTACGCAAGTTGAGAGAAACATTGGGACATACATGTTATTACATAAAATTCATAAAGGGATATGCACAAATTACTGCGCCAATGGAAAAAATGTTAAAAAAGGATATCAAATTTCAGTGGAATGAGGACTGTAAACAAGGTTTGGACACTCTAAAAGAAAATATTGTCACATCACCTATTATAGTATTCCCAGATTGGGAAAATACTTTTCATGTGCATGTAGATGCATCGTCTATAACACTTGGAGAAATTCTGGCGCAACTAGGAGCAGGGGATTTGGACCATCCTATATCAATTGCCAGAAAAAAAATATCATAATAAAATAAGAACTACAATACTACAGAAAGAGAAGGCCTAGCTATGGTCTATGCACTGTAGAAATTCAGACATTACTTATTGGGAAAACACTTTAAGATGTTCACAAATAATTCATCCCTCAAATACCTAGTCAACAAGCCAGTGTTGGGGGGAGGATCTGTAGATGGCTACTGTTGTTTCAGGAATTTGATTTCAAAGTAATAGTCAAACCAGGGAAGATAAATGTAGGACCTGATCACTTGTCAAGGGTAACTAATGGAGAAGAGCCTACCAACTTGGAAGACAACTTCCCTGATGCACAGTTATTTTCAGTTCAAGTAGCTGACGAATATTTTTCTAACATCATGGAATACTTGAGTACAGGGACTGTGCCACACTAATATAGTACTGTGCAGGAGAAGAATCTGGTAGTTAGAGATGGAAAATGTCAATTGATTGTAGGACAATTATACAAAATAGGCGGAGACAACCTTTTGAGAAGATGTGTACTAGAACATGAAAGACCTAGGATTTTGGTAGAAGCTCACGAGGGAATAGCTGTAGGACTTTATGTAGGAAAATATACCACGTAGAAGGTATTGCACATAGGACTATGGTGGCTAAAAATTCACAGAGATGCTAACGAATAATTCTAGAGATGTGATGTCTATCATAGGGTTGGTAAATAGAAGGGATGAGATGCCCCTAAGACCACAAGTAAATTTGCAGGTATTTGAAAAATGAGAAATAGACTTTGTGGGACCAATTAATCCACCAACAACAAGGTCATGAGAAAGATATATTATTACTACGAAAAAATACTTAACAATATGGGCAGAAGTAACACCTATAAAATACTGCAACGTAGAGACAACAACAAACTTCTTGTTTGAGCAATTGATCACTGGATTTGGATGAGTTACCAAGGTACTCAGTTTATCAACAATACTATCAAGGCTAGGACTGAGGATTTTGAAGTCTATCATTAGAAGAGTACACCATACCATCCTCAAGAAAATGGAACAATAGAAGCCTTCGATAAGATCTTGGAGAATGCTCTGACAAAGATCTGCAATGTCAACAGGGATGATTGGGATTTGAAGATACCAACAATACTATGGGCATACATGACTACATGTAAGAAGATGATAGGAAATACACCATTCATATTGGTGTATGGGAAGGAAGCAATAGTACCATTAGAATTTCTGGTACCCGTTTGTGCATAGCAACAATCACCAATTGTTATAACCCTAATTTGCACCAAACATGCATACCTAGCAACATGCCATCTTACTTACTATTTTTTCCAAGCCAATACTTAATAACTCTTCTTAATTTTTTTTTTTTTGAAGATGTACACTCCCGACGCCACGACTTCTCACGTATGTACACTAGCTTCACCACTACTTCCCTCATATGTATGCTAGCTACACCATTACAACCTGCGTATACCCACAAAAGTTGCAAGAGAATACGGGCTTTTGGGTAGTTTCCTAACCAATTGATCGCCCATATCTCGTCACCCAACCGAATAATTATCTTTTTGGAATATAAAAGAAGGTGTTGGGGTCCCATTCTAAGGAGAAGAACGAAAGAAGTGAAACTCTGCCCATTTCATAACCCCCCCTTGCCCCAAGAATTTGCAACCACATTGTGAGTTTGAGCCAGAATTTCCCATTCTTGCCCCTTTTTCCTCATCCATAAACCTATGCCTATTCTCTAGAGAGAAGTGTGAGAGAAGAAGGATACGTGGAAGCAGTTGGAGCTTGGTGAAGAGGAGCCCGGGACCGGGTTCGAGGAGCAGTCACTGATCTCGTTTTGTAAGTGACATTATGAGATTAATATAAAGAAGTACTTTTGTTGTCCCGCCATATGATGTGTTTAATCTGTATGATTGATTTACATTTTGTTATGAAATCTAACCCATTAATTCATATATAGAATTCTTTTTCGCAGTTTCTTGTTTTTCTTTTGGTGAATGCAGGTCATCCTTGGGAGGAGATTTGCAGTCGAGAAGATACCGAACACATTGGGATCGACACCAGATGCGGAGTTCAAGGTAAGACTACCAGATCCCTATACTTTTTACTTTATATATGAATGTGGGGTGTTGTCGAGATAATGGTTAAGAGTAGGATACTTTAGACAGTTAGCTCTGCCTATAATTTAGAACCCTAGTGTAGTCCGTAGGGGGGTTTTCCCATTATAGCAGAATTGGAGACCATACTGGGGAACCTCTAGGGTTTTTAGGAGATTTTTGTTTTTGGGTATTTTTAATTGGTTTATTTACTGTTTTTTGAGTTTCAGTAACTTTTTGTGTCTTTAAGGGATTCTGGTCTTCCATACTAGTAATCCCTGCCTATGCTTGACTATTAATTTTTCTTTTTTAGAGAAGTCATAGAGGTGTACGCGGCCTGCAGTGGGTCTACACACGTACATATGTGCCCTATATTTGGACAACCCGCGTACATATGCAGGCTGCTGAAGTATCAGTTGCATGTCTTGTGTCAGGAAAATATTTTTAAAGAAGAGGCAGTCATCCTCTTCCTTGTGAAGCCATTTTTCTCAGGGGTTTTCTTGATTTATCCCTGGTCTCTGTTTCGTACAGTATTTGGCCTAGGTCTGATAGAAGTTATCTTTTTCTTTATCAAGATTTCTTGTGTTTTCTTGATTAGGGTTTGAGACAAGTTTTGTGAGTTTTTCTGATTAACTTGTTTAGTATTGTCAGTAAATATCTGTGAGCCGTAGTAGAACAGAATTTGGTTTTTGGTCTCATCTTGTCTTCACTTTTCCCTTTTTTCTTTCTTTAGAAGAAAAGAAAAAAATTCATTTTCAAGTTTCTTATTTTGGAGCATAAAAAAAAAAAAAATTCAGTTTCTTGTTTGGTTAAGTAGTTAGGTTAGTTGTTTTTTAGGAAGAAGAGTGCTTTCTTAAGTTATTTACTGAATACTTAGGACATTAAGTATCTCGCAGTCGAGCGGAATTCAGTTTTTAGTTTTTCTTTTAAAATATCTTAGAGAGAAAAGTTAGTTAAAGAGTGTTCAATTTGCAAATCTTTGTTTATTGAAGAAGAAGTAATTTTGTTTCCAGCATTATTTCTTATATTTCGTGTCTTAAAAAACACCATCAGTTTCATTTCCATTCCTTTGACTTAAGATAAACCACTTAAAATTAATGCTTAATTAAAATTAATCAGACTTTGTGTTTGTAGGGTCCATTAACTAGATTAGGCTAGAGCCTTGATTTAGGTTGGAGAGGGAACTCTTCAAGGCTATAAAACAAACATAGGAGTCTGTGCTAGGGAGTGAAAAAGTCATGTAACGTGGAAACTATCTGGGACCCCCCTCTAACACAGGGGCTAAACACGAGGTCGCGTGCAAAAAGGCAGCGATGATAACCCCTCCAAAGCTAGACCCATTATAGCAGAGGAACACATATAAATGACTTATCCCGAGATTACGTTGATCGCATTTTCCATGGAGATTCGCGGGTCTCGAATCTGTTAGAGGTCCTTAGTCATTTTCTGGAACACTTTCCTTTGATACCCTCGATAGGTTTCAGGCTTGATACCTTTCTATTATCGAACTAATCGGTAGGTGCGGACACTAACAAATCTCCCTAGATCCACCTGGATCTAGAACAAAACAGGAGAGGACATGACTCTTTCCCTAAGTTATGACCATAGAATTAGCTAGTAGAGAGGAATGAGTGAAATACCTTTGTATCGCTTCCTAGGGTCTCTATTGCTCCCGCTTCGCTCCAGTGCTCTCGTGAGGTCAAGACCAAGACAACACAAACCAACCAAAGTGAACATAGCAAAATATATTCAATCGTCAACTTATGTGTATGATCAAGGAATTACACAATAAAGTAAGAATGACTTTATGGGAAAAGGACATGCCGTTGTATCATATTAATCGAAAGTAGAAGATACAACCTAATCGCCTTGATGTCGCAAGCTTCCTTTCAGTGACTCTTGGTTCTAACACACACACTTGCTCGATCCTTGTATGAAGAAGATGAAACTCCTCTTGATAGACTTGCTAGAGTCTTCAAGCTCCTGTTCAAGCTAGGTTCTTCACACAATTCCTTCACCAATTCTCCAACTAATCTTGCTTAACCTTTTCCATGAGAATGCCTTCAATATATAGGAGAGGATGAGATGGTTACTTGGATGAGAATGATCCCACCAAATCAGGGAAACCAGTAAAATGATAACCATTCGAATGCCAACCCATTCTCTAGAAGATTCCCTTCTAGAACCATCGAGACTTCATCTTTTTCCAAGCTTGAGAACAAGTTCGCACCCTAGCTATGTAGCATAGTGCGAGAAGTTCGCACCCTAGCTGAAGGAAGCCTGCGAGAATGGGTCATTCTCGCACCCTAGGATATAAGCAACCTGCGAACAACTACTGGAGTATCACGATCCATTTGGAGTATTTCCCCCTTAGCAATTGACGTGTGAGAATGTGTTGCATAGGGTTGCAGTTAGAAATCACTGTAGTCTTGCGAGAGAGGATATAGTGCCGGAAGCATTAGACTGCTTGGACGACTGCCAAGGCCATTTTTTTGACATGTAAATACTTGGTTTCAGTAGGTGTTAGACTTCGACTCAAGTAATAGATAACATGTTCGTCGTTAAAATCATGCTCTTGGACGAGAACCATACCAATGGTGTAATCTGAGGCTGCAAGGTAGAGGAAATAATCGCGACTGTAATCGGGGGGAAAGAGAAGAGGAGCACGTGTTAGGGACAATTTCAAAGATTCGAAGGCTTTGTTTGTGATGGTATCCCATACAAATTCAGACCCCTTTTTTAGGAGCCGCGTAAATCCACGAGTTATCTCAGTGTAATTTGGGATGAAATGACGAAGAAAGTTTGCTTTCCCCTGCAAAATTTGTAACTGGCAAAGTGTAGAAGGAGGAGGGAGATTAAGGATCGCCTTGACCTTTAAAGGATCTACCCTGATCCCTTGATGCGAAACAATAAATCCTAGAAGTTCGCCGGATTCCACGCAAAAAACACACTTGTGAGGATTCAAGCGTATATAGTAAAACCGACAGCAGACGAAAATGGCTCGAAGGTGGATTGGATGATCAACTCGGCGCATAGAGTGAGTGGGTAAATATTCTAGATATGGTTTCATGATGTGCTTGATATCATGGAAGGCATAAGACATAGCGCGCTGAAAATTTGCGCCAGCGTTCTTGAGACCGAAGGGGAGTTTTCGATAGGCAAAAGTGCCCCAAGGACAAATAAAAGCAGTCTTATGTTGATCCTCGGGAACAATGTTGATTTGATTATATCCGGAGAAACCATCCATCAGAGAGAAGATTTCGCTTCTGGTGGAATCGTCGATAATCTGATCGATGAAGGGGGTAGGAAAGTTGTCTTTGGGACAAGCTTTGTTGATATCCCTATAATCAACACATACACGGATTGTGCCTTGTTTCTTGTCGATCGGGACAAGATTGGAAACCAAGTCAGTGAGGGCCACCGAGTAAATAAATCCAACTTTGAGAAGTTTCTCGACTTCGAGCTTGATAGCAGCCGCTTTACGTGGGTGAACTGGACGAAGGCGTTGCCAGACGGGTTTAGCGTCGGGGTATGTCTTGATCTCATGTATCACAATGTCGGGTTCAATACCCGGTATTTATTTGTAGGTCCAGGCGAAGACGTCATGAAACTCTTTGAAAAGGGACGTGTAGCTGACTATTTCGTCAGGGGAACATGAAGCTACGATATGCACATTTTCGACAATTCCAGGTTTGATGGATATGTTGAGGGGAATAGTGGGTGAGATATTGCTTAAGTTCCCTTCGGAAAACACATCGTGTGTGGACTTGGGAACGGTTGAGATGACGACATGGTCGACTGGGTCGAGATCCGTTGGTAGTTCTCGATGGTATGTTGCTCCAGGAAGAGGATGGAACGATGATGTCCATCGCCCCAAGGGGTGTCTTCCATGACAGACATGATCATCTCGTCTGTGGGAAAAATGACACGGAAAGGATTTGGAGATAACTCACCAAGAGAGGGGGTAGAAGGGGTTGCCAATTGAATGGCCTGATAGGCTGATTCGACCGGACTTAACGACATTTCATCGCCATAACAAAGATGATCTCCAGGGTCAGGTACTATCCATGGGTCGTGAGACGCAGGAGTTCCATGGATCGAGGTGGAGATCATGTTGATTGAAGCAATGGACGAGCATGGAACATCGGGCGGTGGAATGGGAAAAGTACCCATTAACGAAGAGTCTTTGAGAAGGCCTACATCGACGTTCTCATAACCCGGTGGGGTTTTAGCGATGAACAGTACGTTGCCAGTATGGGTATCCAAGTTAAAGAAGGCTAATTGGTCGACGGTGACTACCTTCCCTTGATGTGGGAAACGTACCACATGAAAAAGAGTCGACACAACTGCATGCATGGAATCGATCCAGCTACGACCAAGAAAAATATTGTAATCAAGAGGAGTGTCAAAGACTTCTACTTCGACTTGGACTATTTTGCCTTCTAGGGTAATTGGCAACGAAGGAAGGACACCGTAGGGTTTAAAACTAGAGCCATTGAAGGCTTTGAGAGTGTTATAGGATTCATTCAAAGAGGGAGAGCCAATGGATTTCCAATAGGTAAGAGACATGACACATGTCGAGGCACCCTCGTCGATAACGGTTCAACAAATGTTTTTGTCAGAGACAATCACTTGGATTTGGAACGCGAGTTGAGGGGGTAACCTTGGAATGTGATCTTCCATGTCAAAAATTATTAAATTTGTGTCCGTTGGGTTTATTCCACTGATAGCTTTCAACAGTGCCTTTCGTTGTGTGGGAAAACTTTGAAGGACTTCGAGGGCTGACATCGCAGAAGGTGCTTGGGCCAGATCTTCAACATTGCTGTAGTTTTGGGCAGCACGAGCATGAGGATTGAAAGCCGATTTCTGAACGACGCCCTTTGGGGGGGTCGAAGAACTGTGTCAAGACTCGGTCGTTTGAGATGAATAGGATCGTTAGTAGGTGGAGTCATGGGAGAGGGTTGTACCAATGAAGGAGGTGGGTCATCAACCTTTTCTTTAGAGGGAGAATAATCTTTAGCTCGAGTGGTGTGTGCAATGTCGTTCTTCTTTGAATCGCCAGTACACATCAATACATAGGACATAGTAGATGGGGAGGGTTGGTCATGAATGGCCAATTGGGCCTGTTGTTGAGATGAGAAGGGTTGGGACAAAATGGCTGGAGTAGGTGGTTTTGGGGCTCCTTGAAGGAACTTAGTGACCTCGGCGCGTCATGGACAATCCTTTGTGTAGTGATCATCACCACAGATAAGACAAGGATATCGAGGTTTGCGCTTATTTCTATCATCAACAGGTGGAGTTTTGGTTTGATCTGCTTGAGAAGTATTTTTGTCCTCCTTATTCTTACCCCTTCCCTTTTTGGATTTGTTTTTACCGGCTGGGGTAGATTGAACCGCATTTACCTCAGAAGTCTTGCTGGAGGGAGGAGCAGGAGACAGAGCATTTTTAACATTAGAAGAAGCAGGTTTGGGGTTGGTGCTGGAGGCAGAATGTGGTTGGGCATGGAAAGTGCCAATCACACCGTCGGCTGCATGAGAAGCAACTAGAGTAGTTGATGTGGCGTAATGGAAGGACGAGGTGCGTCAGGTAGTAAGTCGTAAAGGGTACCCATTTGTGAGTAAACGAGGTCAAGGTATTGAGCATGACTTATGGCCTGCTCTTCCGTGACCACTCCACCCATGGCGATGTCACGACTGATGTCGTTCACAAATGATTTTGTGAACCACTCTGCCAACAACTGATTGGGAATTTCGAGTTTGATGAGACATCATCTCCGTTGCCACTCATGAATGCGATCAGATATATGAGTGGCTTTGTTTTGTTTGAAAGAACTCAAGATATTGGTCTCTGTTTCATAACGGATCGGTAACTGGTAGTGGGTGAGGAAGGCCATAGCCAGGATGTTGAAGTCGGCAAATAAACCTCATGGTAATTCTATATACCACTTCGCAGCAGAACCCGTGAGGGTCCGTTGAAAAAGACGTAAATGAATAGAGTCATCCATCAATGAGTTAGATGAGCATCAGAGGTGAAAAGTCATGACCTGATTGTTTGGTTCCTCTCCCACTTTGCCGTCGAATTTAGGGATGTCCAATGGTAGCTTGGATGGTATAGCAGGCCATTGGGGAGAGTGACGAATTGGATCATTTAAAATCCTTGATAAGTCCGGGAGATCCAAAGTGGCCAAGAAGGGTAACTGTCGATTCACATGTGGGTACTGGTGGCTTTGGGGAGGAAGCCCCGTCGGCAAACTAGTAGGACCATAAGCAGTCTGCATATAATGTGAAGACCTAGGAAGATTTGGTGGTGGTTGTAGAGGAAAATAGCTCATGGGATTGTATCCTTGAACAGGGACGTGAGTTTGAGCATTCGAGCCCCAAATAGGATTGGATGTACCTGGATATGGTTGGCCTATACTAGGGGGTATAACGGATGTAGCTGTAAGCTGTTTTCCCCTAGTCGATTGAGGAGTATGTTGTATCAGATGATTCTAATACTGGGCCAAGGATGGAGGTATGTTTTGTCCATAAGGTGGGGTCGGTGGGGGTTGTCCTCCAATTGGGGGTTGTGTCCCAATTGGGGGTAGTGTTCCAATTGGGGGTTGTGTTCCAATTGGGATTTGTGTTCCAACAGGAATTTTGCCGCCAAGGGGGGGTTGAGTCAAACCTCCTTGGTGAAAGTGTCCACTAACACGAATATGGTAATTTGGTGTGAATGACGGAATAGTGCCACTAGGATTAATACTGCCAATGGAGGACGAGAAAGGTCCTCCAAAAGGGGGTTCAGGAAGTGTCGGAATGAAACCGGGGAGAGAGTGCCCAGAAGAAGAGGGACCACTAGGAGTGCTAGATGGGGTTTATGTAGGAGTGGGAATGGAAGCACTCAATGCACGGTATCTGGGTGGAAGTGTTGGGGTGACACTAGGCTGGAGCAGCGTGCTGATGGGGGCTTGACTAACCGCGGTAATCCCGGTGTGAATAATCATAGTGTTTGTGTAATGGACCATTTCTACAGGGATGGTCAAGATGTGGTCAGATCGCGGGGCATCCATACCAGGAAAATAATAGGTAGTAGTAAACGGTACGGTGTCTGGGTTAGAGGTTTCGGAGAGCACTGGTGAGACGGTGATTTCAATGCCTGATCCTGCACTAAAAAGGTCCCATCTAAAAATTCCCGTAGACCAAAAAGGATCTTGGCCCTCTATTCCTGGAAAGGGTCCAATCAATGATCCAAAAGACACAACAACTAAGTCTCCGGAAGAATTCACTCGCATAATCCGTCTCTCAGAATCAGGGTGAAGTCGAAAGTCCTCTCGAGTATTGGTAATTCGGAAATGTTCTAGGGAGTCGGTTCATTCCACTTGTGGAGTGGTACTGTCTTGGACTTCACTCTGTTGAGGAGAGCCCTCAGGTGAGCTCGTAGGCAGGGGTTGAGAACCTTACATATGCTCTAGAGATAAACCCTGCATTCTACGTGAATGATGTGGAGGATCTATTGTGAACAAGTTACAAACTTACGAAGAAAATCTTATGGTCAACTTGGGTAAACAAACAACACGCGCTAGTAAACAAAATCTAGGAAACAATACCAAGCAAACAAGACCTTCTAATTCTGAAGTCACTAGTTGGTGATGAAATCCAACGTTGCAACAACGAGACGAGAAGGGGCTGGGCTAGGGTGGAAAAGTTACGCTAACGACCTGCTTAACAGAATTACACCCTGGTGCAAGCTCCCACACATAATCATGGGTATACCCTCCAAGGAGCCCGAGTGAGTTTGGCCAACGTCGATTCCAGGTACCCTGAAGACTTGCCCCTTCACAGTCACCTTGTGTAAGACCCTAGAAGATAGGCCACTAAGGTTACCACTGACAACAATAAAGCCTGGGGGGATAGTCGACAGTCCGATCCATACGCAAGGGCAGGGTATCTATCCCAAAATCAACTCAAGAGGCTTCCACTCATAATTGTGGGTATACCTCCAAGTGACCATTGTAATACGTGCAATCTTTGCACCGATATCAACCAAGCAGGGTGAGTAACTTGGTCAGTATCAATGCGACCTCGTGTTTGACCCTTGTGTGAGAAGGGCTTCCCAGGACAAAATGTTGTAAATGGACTTTGACACTCCTTAACACAAAATGCTATTGTGTGTTTTGTGCTTTGGAGAGTGTATCTCTCTACCTATTCGAAAGCGCCAGCCTAGCTAAATGTTGGTGTAATAGAGCCCTAGAAAAGAGTTACTAGTTAAATTTTACAACTACGCAATGTTATTAAGGGCTGTTGTTACTCAAAGTAAACGAAGATGAAACTGATGTTGTATGAGACTCTGACCCAATGATGCGTAGATAGGAATGAAATATATTAATTTTTGTTCAATGAATCCTATGTACGGGAGGGAAAGAGAAGTTTTCCGGACCAATCTTGAACTACGATACACAATTTCCTTTAAAATGGAATTTCAACGAATCACGCAATAATGACAATTCTCTATTGTTTATTTTTCAATAATTTCAACAATTGATTTTCAATATTTTCAAAGACGGAAATGCTTTTGAAAGAATTTTTTTTTTTACTTTTCAAAAAGGATCTACACCATGATGGTGAAAGTGAGGAAAACCAAAGACTAATGAACAAGCGATAAACAAAAACCCAAACCAATCTTTCAATGGAAACAAAAATGACAAGCAGACAAAACTAGTCTTTTCAATTGCATGAGAAAAGTAATCTTCCAAATAATAAGAAAATGAGAAAGACAAAGAATCCCAACTTTCAAACCGATCACCAGTTCTTAACCAAACAAGCACTCAGATTCCAAAATCAGAGAGTATATCTTTGCCAAGAAAAGTCAAGAGATGAGAGTCGAGAAAAATATGGATAGGAAGAGCCTTTGATTTCCGAAGACTAATCGTGCACAACATTTGAAGACAAGAAAACATCAACCAATGGTCCAAGAAGTTCTTTTCAGACACCTATACTGATCTGGGCAGCTGAACATGCAAAAATCTTAAATCCAAAAATCTTAAAAGAGGGTTCGCAGGCTACCAGTGTTACACAGTGCGAGAATGGGTCATTCTCGCAGGCTAGCTTTGAGCAGAGTGCGAGAACCTCACGCTGGACTTAAAAGTAGAGTGCGAACTCAAAGTATTCTTGCAAGCCACTATGGGGTTCAGTGCGAGAATGCTTGAAACTAGGCAAATTTTTGGAAAAGGACAAAAAATTTGAAGGGACTTCTGGACCCAGAGGGTCTATCAGGATGTCTTGAAGACTCAGAGATTGATAGAAATGGAGAAAGGTAAGGCAAGAGAAAATGGCCAAGGAAAAACGCCAAAAACCACAAAGAAATCGGGTTGCTTCCCCAGTGGAGTCGCCAATTTTGTTATCGGACTAATCAGTAGGTGCAGACACTAACAGATCTCCCTAGATCCACCTGGATCTAGAACAAAACAGGAGAGGACATGACTCTTTCCCTAAGTTATGACCATTGAATTAGCTAGTAGAGAGGAACAACTGACATACCTTTGTATTGCTTCCTAGGGTCTCTGTTGCTCCCTCTTCACTCCGGTGCTCTCGTGAGGTCAAGACCAAGACAACACAAACCAACCAAAGTGAAGATAGCAAAATATATTCAATCGTCAACTTATGTGTATGATCAAGGAATTACACAATAAAGTAAGAATGATTTTATGGGAAAAGGACATGCCGTTGTATCATATTAATCGAAAGTAGAAGATACAACTTGATCACTTTGATGTCGCAAGCTTCCTTTCGGTGACTCTTGGTTCCAACACACACACTTGCTCGATCCTTGTATGAAGAAGATCCGACTCCTCTTGATAGAATTGCTAGAGTCTTCAAGCTCCTGTTCAAGCTAGGTTCTTCACACAATTTCTTCACCAATTCTCCAACTAATCTTTCTTAACCTTTTCCATGAGAATCACATCAATATATAGGAGAGGATGAGATGGTTACTTGGATGAGAATGATCCCACCAAATTAGGGAAACCAGTAAAATGATAACCATTCGAATGCCAACCCATTCTCTAGAAGATTCCCTTCTAGAACCATCGAGACTTCATCTTTTTCCAAGCTTGAGAACAAGTTCACACCCTAGCTATGTAGCATAGTGCGAGAAGTTATCACCCTAGATGAAGGCAGCCTGCAAGAATGGGTCATTCTCGCACCCTAGGATATAAGCAACCTGCGAACTCTCTTCAAAAATATGTTTTCTGGGAAGAGATGAATGTCACTTTTGTCAGGAGAAAGTTCTTTTTAGGAGCCTGAGTACACCATCATCAATACACCATCAAGATGACCAAAATCATGGGTAACACTTGCTCATTGTGGTCCACCCAACTATCGACTGTACCCGCCTGGTAGTCATTCACGAGCTGGCAGCTTAGTTGCCTTTGATTTCAAGGACTTACACATGTGACTGTAGGGGTATACTGCGGTACCTAGGGCAGACATCAGGCCACACTTTGCAAAGTATACCTGGAGGGTGCTTCCGTGTTCGAGTTTCACTTGTAACAGTAAGTTTCTCTAGTGTTGGCTATTGTAACTGCTCTTCCAACTAGTAATAGTGGTTTTCTTGCTGCATCTCATAGGAAATTTTTCTAGTGTGTGTTTTAGTCTTCAATGATAGAAAGCCTTAGTGTGTCATTGATCCTCTCATAGAGTGGAATATCAAGAGCTCCATCGGTCGCGAAGGCTTTTGGGCCTGCCGCCGGTTAACTTGGAGCCACTACCACCACTACGAAGGCAAAGACTTGACCAAGAAGGGTCATTTGAGGTGACTGGGCCGTAGGAAGCTGTACTCAAGCCATCTCTGAGAGGAGAACATTCGTTTCTGGAGGGACCAACTATCTCTGACCTTGGGGCGGAAGCTCTCGGTATGTATAAGTCTCTAATCACTGACTTGTCGGTGCCACTCCTAATATAGATTTCCCCTCTAAGGGTAACACATCAAAAGCGTCAGATAATCCTACAAGAAGAAATGGAAGAAAATGTTGCTACTTTGTCAGGGAGTCCTCATAATCCCTCTACGATTGCCAAAACCGGGGGTGTTTCGCTTCCTAAATCACCTTCACAGGTCCGAGCCACTATGATCTCGACCGCCTTTACCTTGGGCAGTGGTCCGATTCCGTCCATGGTGGCTATCATTGCATCGTTTACATAGAGTGCGACAGGCCCTCCATTTTCATACGGGATGCCCAACTTTGACACGAACTCGATCCTCTCCTACTCCACTTTACAGACTTTGGGTCTGGGGGCAGGGAGCTCGAACGCTCCTCTACAAGGGTCCATGGGGGGCACCTCAACCCCTTATAATGATTTCCCTTACGACGGGGGTCATATACCTTCGTCGTCTCATTCGCTCGACGACGCTTCTCAACAACCCGTTTCGCTGACAATGAACTACAACCTATCCAGAGCAGGTAGTCAAGGACCTTCTTCACTTACCACGCTGGTGGGTTCTTTGTCATTCTCTTTGTTTGGAGCGTTTGGTAACAATGTATTCTCATCAGGTTCCATCTCGGTTGGGGGAAACCCTACTTTTGGATCATAAAATCCTACACAGGGTATTATTCCTGCACAGGGGGCACACACTTCTCAAGGACCTTGGAATCCGTGGCAGGGATCAGTTCCCTTGTCAGGGATGTCGACTGGGGGAAACCATTTCCATGGTTAATGGAAGATTGGGCAAGGTTCAGGACCTATTCTCACCAGATCGGTAGGGGAAAACCCTTTCCAGAACCTTTGGAACACTATGTCGGGAGTAATCCATTCTCAACTCTCAACGTCCTACTACGAGAGTCAACCGATGACGTCTCAACAAGTGCATCATATGAATGCCAGCCTAGGCCATGGTTTTTATCAGAACCCAGGCCAACAACCTAACTTTTCCTCACAACCTAGTGCCATCCAAAACCCAGGATCCTATCCTCTTGTACATACTCAAAAACCTAAGCTACCATTTCTGGAAACTTTGCATTTGCAAGACTTGTCAAGATTATTGAATGACCCTAGCTATCACAATCCACATTGGCCTATCATGCTGACCAAGTTTCCCTCAAACATTCCAAAGTTTGAAGGAAAGCCTAACGAAGATCCAGGTGATCATGTGACCACATTTCATCTATGGTGCTCATCCAATTCTTTGAGGGACAACTCCTTTCAGTTGCGTCTGTTTCAACGCACTCTTATCGGGAGTGCCACGAAATGGTACATTGAGCTCGACCGCTCATGATACTCTACTTTTGGTGAATTGGAAAAGGTTTTCCTAAACCATTTTCAATTATGTATGAGATACGATGCCGACACATAATTGCTGGCCAACTTTGAGCAGACAAAGGCTGACCATATCTCTGATCACATCCAAGAATTGCGGCTCCAGAAGAGTTTGATTAAAGCACCAGTTCCAGCAACATTCCTCTTGGAATGGTTCCTTAAGTATTTGGTACCCCAACTATCCAAAGACATAGAAACATCGGGGGTATTTTCAGAGGAGAAATCTATAATGAGACCTCAACAGCTAGAGCTGATTTACTCTTAATCTGGTTTTCTTTACGAAATTTTTCCAGATGTGCCACGGTCTATTCTTGATAAGACCATACATAAGTCTGGACCACATGCTGACAACATTGTTGGTTCAGTGCAAGAAAATCCCACTGATCCGCTATCAAACCAATTGCAACAATTGTCAATATAGCATACAGTGGCCAGCCCAAATCCTAGTTCGGTTGTTCCCCCTGCTCAGATGTCGGATGTACACAACGTGCAATTGACAAACCCAAAAGCCAGCCAACAGGTGGAAGGGAAGAAAAAGCAACAAAAGAAGGGTAAGGGGGATAAGAAACCCACCAATAATGTTGGTGGGGGAAACACAGAAAGAAAAAAGTTGAAATATCTGTGCAACCTCTACACGGAAGACCACCAGACTCACCTGTTCCCTCGACTCATGGAGGCCCAAAAGTTATTGTCACAACAATATCCTGCAGTGTTAACGAACCCGTTTCCTCATGGGAAAAATTTAACTCAAGCCTCTACAAACGTGGATGGGGGCAGTCAGGGACCCGCTTCATCGTCTAGCAATCTCTCGACTTTGAACGCCTATATGTTGAAAGGTGAAGCCCACATAGCTACTAGGGTACATGATTACGAAACTCCAAGTACTGTCGAAAAGGGAAAAGAAGCCGAAAACCCGTCTATTCCTCTCTAGATCGAGAGAAAAATGGGTGAAACAATGACATGCATCTCGAAAGGGGCGTTCAAGAAAACTTCAAATAATCCAAATGCAAGGTCCACCCAGAACTAGTCTGTGGTGGAAGATTTGTCACAAACCCCTTGCTTGATGTCTTGTTTGGAGGTTCTTCAGAGCTGTCCTTCACAGAGAAAGGCTCTATTAGCCACCTTAGTATCCGCCGAGACATGTAATCCAGGAACTATCATTCTTTACACAACTGACTTGAAACCTCATCTCCCATACCACGTTGCATTTCAGATAGTAGTGGCTCACCCCATGAAATCGTCTACCCAAAATATTTTTCGCACGGTGGTTGATGAGCGTACCTTGACATGCGTGATGTATTTGGCATGTTGGAAGGCCATTGGCCAACCCGTTATGTCTCCTTCACCTACTCTTCTCATGGATTTCGATGGTTGTTCTTTCAAACCACATGGAATCATTCCTTCTTTCCCGATGCAGTTAGGAGGGAATACCGTGTGCACCAAAGTTGAAGTGGTCAATGCACCTCTCGAATACAACCTCTTGTTAGAAATGAGTTAGACATATTCCATGCATGCAGTGGTTGCCACAGTTTTTCGGGTCTTATTGTTTCCACATGAGGGCCGAATCGTGACCATTGATCAATTGTCTTTCTCCAAACCTGAACCTTCATTGGGGGCATCCACGGTCTCGATGAATGATAACCCATAGCCTGGCATCGTCAAAGTGGGGGTTGGTTTGTTCCCACCTCTCATGGGTACTTTCAATTACCCACCTCCTTCCGGTGATGTCAAAATGATATCGACTGTCCCAGACCAGCCTAAGGATGAAATATTTTTAGTGTCGTCGTTTCGCATGAATTACTTTAATGATCCATGGATTCTTCCTTGCCCATCAGCCATGATGGAAGGGACAAGACACCATGGCATGTCCATGCCATTTTCCACTGTAGAAGTTGTGTACTCTATAGTCCAACAAGCTTCAACCGACCCTGATCTGACTCCTGCACCAGATTTAGATCGAGTTCTCAAGCCTGCCTCGGCTCAAGGTTCCCTTGCCACTACCGATTCCTTATACTCGGCCTTTCCCTCTGACGAGACGATTTTAGAGGCATTGATTGGTCCGGACAGACCCTGGGATGATCTCCATCATAGATCATAATTCCTCCCAGAGTTAGGAAGAATAGAGGCAAGACAATTTGTATTGACTATGACTAGAGATAGGTCTTGTCCTATTAATCCTCTGGTTACACACGTAGTTTATGCTAAGGGTAATATGGAAACCATTACTAAAAAGATACCTATTGATATCTACAGAATCCCTGGCATCGTAGAGAATGTCTTCATCAGAGCGGACTGTTCCCCTGAGGAGATTCAAATCTATACATATTTATTTAAAGAATTCTTTGATTTTTTTTCCTGGTCTTACGAGGAAATGCCAGGCATTGATCCAAGAATTGTTGAACATGAAATCATGACTTACTCTGATGCCAAGCCAATCCGGCAAAAGCCTCGTCTCGTTAATCCTCAAAAAGCAGCAACTATTAAGGCTGAAGTAGAGAAACTACTCAAAGATGGTTTCATCTACCCTGTCCAATTGACTCAATGGGTGTCAAATCCCGTTCCAGTCAACAAAAAGTAGGGTACAATTCATGTATGTGCGGACTTCCATGATTTGAACAAGGTCTGTACAAAGGATAATTTCCCCACTCCATTTATTGACCAAATTGTTGATGAATGCGCAGGCTACGAGGTCTTTTCTTTCATGGATGGTTTCTCGGGATACAATCAGATACAGATCAAACCTGAGGACCAGCATAATTTTTTTTTTATCTCTCCCTGGGGTACATTTTCTTATCGCAATATGCCTTTTGGCCTGAAGAATGCTGGAGCCACTTTTCAGCGGGCCATGTCCTTCGCTTTCCATGATCTCAAACACCTAGTCGAGGCTTACCTGGATGATTTAGCGTCATGATCTTGTAAGAGAGATGATCATCCCACAGACCTCCAACTTATCTATGAGCGATGTCGCTACTATTGGATTCGCTTGAATACAAACAAATGCAGTTTTTGTGTGACGTCGGGTCGTCTGTTAGGTTTCATAGTTTAAAAAACAGGGATCATGGTTGATCCTTTAAAGGTTGAGGTGATATCTCAGTTTCCTCCCCCTTGCACAGTCCCTCAGCTTTAGAGTCTACAGGGAAAATCAAAATTTTTACGGTGTTTCATCACAAACTATGCCAAGATCACAAAAGGGTTCATGCGTTTACTAAAGGATGTTCCTTTCCATTGGGACGAAGCCACTCAACGCTCTTTTGAAGCGTTGAAACGTGCCCTCACGTCTGCCCTTCTGCTTCGGCCACTCAATTATAATAAAGATTTCTTATTGTATTTGGCTGCTACAGAGTTGACCATCGACATGTTCTTGGTTCAAGAAGACGATTTTTTTTGAAGAGCACGTGATTTATTACCTGAGCCGAGGCTTGGTTGGACCAGAAATCAACTACTCCCATGTTGAGAAACTTTTGTTGGCAACAGTTCATGCTATCCAATGGTTCCTTCACTATATCCCATTTCAAAAGACTACCATCATTTCCGTTGTGAATCCATTCCAATATGTGTTGAAACGATGTAAAATCAACAGAAATATCAATAGATGGATAGTTATGCTCCAGGAATTTGACTTGGATTTTGTTTTGGTGAAATCCAAAAATTCGTTGGTCTTTGGAGAACTCATCTCAGAACTTCCGGTCGAGTCAAGTGATGTTATACCTGAATATTCACCTATTAAAGGAGATATGTTTTTGATTGCATCTTCGGATCCCTAGTATGGAGATATACTAGTCTATCTCCAGACTTTTAAGTGCCCCACTTCTACTTCTCGTGATGAGCGTCGACGTATACGCCATCGAGAAAAAAACTATCTTATTCTCGAAGACACTTTGTATTGTTGAGGTATATATTGCATCCTTCGACGATGTCTCACCCATGAAGAAGAAGAACTCATGCTTAATGAATGCCACACTCGAGCATGTGGTGGTCATTTATATGGGTTGGCAACAACCCAAAAGATTCTACGAGCTGGTTACTATTGGTCGACGTTAATCAAAGATTGTGTTGAATCGGTCAAGAAGTGCCACCCGTGTCATATATTCTCACGGGAGATAAGGGAACATCCTTCTCCCATGTTTCCCGTCATCATAGTTGGCCCCTTCACCAAGTGGGGGATTTATTGTACTACATGCCACACCATTATATCATCGTAGCAATATACTACTTTACCAAGTGGGTCGAAGCTATGCCGAAGTTCAAGGATGATGGAGATAAAACAACTCTCTTCTTGTTTAATCAGATAATAGCAAGGTTCGACACCCCGAAAGAGATTTTCACTGACCATGACAGTCACTTTCAGAACAAAATGATGTCTGAATTAACATCAAATCTTGGGTTGAGGAAAGAACAAACATCACCTTATTACCCACAAGCGAATGGTCAGGTAGAAGCTGTGAATAAATCGCTCAAGACCATTCTACAATGAACGAGCAATTCATCCAAGTCAAATTGGCATTTGATGTTATACTCGATGTTGTGGGCCTACCGAACATCTGTAAAGACTGCCACTAGTTTCTCACCTTTTCAACTTGTTTACGGGTTGGAAGCAGTCTTGCCTATAGAATGTCATATCCCATCTATTAAGTTGGTAGTACAGTTATTTCTAGACACTTCATCACTTGAGGAATGCTTATTATATCTCGAGCAGCTCGATGAGAAACGACATGATGTAGCCTTGGCTAACGAGGCTCACAAGAAAAGAATCAAGTGCTAATATGATCGTTCCATTCATACTCAGATTTTCTCCGAAGGTGACCTTGTCCTACTCTATGACTAAGATAAGGATCCCCTGGGGGCAGGAAAGTTCAAACCCATGTGGTTTGAACTATTCATCATGAAGGAAGTTTTAAATAGGGGCACTTATCATCTGGTTGATTTTGAAGGGAAAGCTTTAGCGGAGCCTATAAATGGGCTCTATCTCAAGAAGTATTACTCATAGGTGGGTTGCCTTGGGTGACTTCTTGTACATATGTATAGTTATACATTTTTAGTTTTTGTCTTTTTGGTTTTATAGACATGTCGTTTTGATTTCATATTTTCACTGCGACAGATGTCAAGTGAATCATATGTGTTCGTTGGATTTGCGAATGGTGCTAGCTGACACACTCGGAGGCTTGCTTGTACAACTTGGGTGATTTTTACACCTCAAGGCCAGTTTTTATCTTCTGGAGGTATCTGTTTAGGTGATGCCACAAACAATGTCTCCGAATATAGTGTAGTAATAGAGTTGCTTAGTGATGCCTTGTCGCATTATATCTCTTACCTCCAGGTCTACCTAGATGCGCAATTGGTTGTGTACCAGTTAAATGGGGTCTACCACATTTACGATCCTACTCTACGTCGACGATTCCTTATGGTATGTTTCTTAGAACGTTGTTTTGATTACATTACGTATATCCATGTTCCTAGGAGATTGAATCAAATGACAGATACTCTAGCTAATCAAGTATTAGATTGGAATATTGCACACATGTAAAGAAACGCACACACATACACATGTAAATACATTTGTAAATAAATGTAATCCACAAGACATAAAAATATGTATATATATATATATAGAAAGTATTAGAATACATAAGTGGGCGCAAGCACCTCAAAAAATAATGAGTCTGGTATATAAAATGGGGCTTATGCCCTCAAAAATATACAAAGAATTCCCCCGACACAAAAAATGGTCCACTCTAAGCTAAGCATGAGGTCGGTTGGCCCTGCCATAGTGGAATACAACATTTGCCAAACACCGAAATAGCTGGACCCAGGTATGTGGTACCCCAACAACATGAGGCTACACAGATGGCAGGAGATCCTCGATCTTGACCATAGGCACAGTACAAGTGAGTGTGGATAGGTTCTTCTCCACTCGTCTCAAAACTCTCTCAGCCTCTCTGGCTGGAGGTACACCCACTACTGCTGCTGGTTCGACGACTGCTGATGCTACCTCTGGTCATGGACAATGCCTGTTCTGTGCAAAATCAACTGGACGCACTGGTCCCACATATGTACATAATAGATACATAGTTGTCAGGTGCTCTGGTACACATAAAAAATGATCTATATAAAATAAATAAAAAAATTTAAAAACTTTTATAGAAAAATGTACCTAATTCTCCTTGCTTTGCTCCGAGGGGTATGGGCATGTCAAGATCTCTAGAGAAGTTGATACCGACATAGGGGTAGTCCTATATAGCTAGAATCTTCCGATACCACCAGTCAAAAAATGTATCATCAAAGGCCTTGATGGTCCTCCATCCCCCCTGTCGTGGCAACAATACTGCCCACCTGCACACTGCTGGGAAGGAGGCCACGTGCCCCTGTATAGTCTCTCTGGACTAAGACTAGATACCCTCTCGAAGAAGAAAGAGAAAATAATAGTCCCGAACCTGAAATTCTTGTTGTTCCACCCACGACACTCTGTGAGATGTCTTTTCATGCACTCTAGCATGGTTGTACTCCAATCGAACACTCATGCATTTAAGCACTGTACTGCATAATGCATATGTGCCCGGGAGGCCTGATGTAAATCCATCGATCGAGTGATCCACCCAATAAGTAAAACTATCACTTTCATTGATAGGTTGGTAATTTTTTGGATCGTTACCTGGGAACCCACTTTATCTGTTCCGACCTCACAGTGTAGTTCGATCAACTCAAAAATTTTGTGAGGCCCAGAGGGAAAAGAATGAAGGTTAACTGGTTCCCTTATCTTAGAGAGGCCAGTCAAAAAGTAAATATCTTCAGTCGTTGGAGTCAACGACTATCCCTCGAGCATGAAATCCTTTGCATCTAGGTGTCAGTAATCCACCAAGGAATTCAACAACCTGGGTTGTGCCCGCATGAGTGGACACCGAAAGAATTTCCACAACCTGCAATGTTTTAATGCGACGACAAGAACAAGGTCTTCCTTGACCATTGAATCAATGTCCTCATGCTCTCTCTCTCTCTATCCAATGGACATACATCCTACAAAATGACAAGTTCAAAGGAGAGTCAAATGATGCATTTTCAAATTTTTCATATGTTGGAGGATGTATGGGGGCTGTATTGGGGACAGTCGCGTATGTACTTGGGCAAAATTTTCATTGCCCATGTGCATACACGATATGTGATTGGAAATCCCACGTACACGAAGGGCCGACCTATTTAAAGGTATGTGCCCCTCCAAAAAAAAAATAAAAAATGACAAAAGGAAAATTGGGAATGCAAGAGGGACTAGATTGTAGTTACTTAGTCCAAGCGGAAGTTTGTTTCGTCCACTGAAGCTCCCATAATCAACTTCTTTCACAAAGGGGTGTTTTTGGATTTTTGGTCAATTCTCAATTTGCAATGGTGATAATGAGATGCCAACTTCTATTTATATATTGTTTTGGCCCTTTTTGTCATTTTTTGACCCCCGTTGTTGTTTTTTCTGGCTTGAAAATCATGTAACGTGGTTCTTGAGTTTCTCATTGGATGTTACGATACACTTTAATTTTGGTTCAGAGAACTTTTTGGGAGTCCTTTTAATCTTGTCTTGATTACAAGTCTGAGCCTTCACATGTCTGATATATTGTCACTCTTGGCCTAACCCTCGGGACTCCCAAAAAAACAAACGGGTGTTCTTTTAAGCACTTTTGAGACCCTCTAAACATGAAAATATTTCCAAACGATCTTGTTCTTTGTCTGGTGGTATTTTACCCATTTTTCGGTCTGGATGGTCAATTGTACGAACAAAGGTATACTCTAGGAATTTTGGTTCGCTAGAAGAGTATTCTCAGGTATACGTTTAACCCTTTTTTGGGCATGAGGGACTAAATTTACGAAAAAGGAACCCCCACGAAGTCCATAGTTAAGCTCTTTTCAGACTCCCTAAAAGTGAAAAGATCGTCGAGTAAGATTGTTTCTTCACACTCGTTAAACCGGTCCAGAAGAACATCCATTACAGAGTCCATAGTTAGGCTCTTTTCAGATTCCTTAAAATTGAAAAGATTGTCGAATGACCTTGTTCTTTCACACTCGTCAATTGGTTCAAAAAAACATCTACTGGCATGAGTTTATCCCTTTTTCTGGCTTATAGATTAAGGAGGAAATAGGTACACCTCAGGAGATTCATCTCGTCGGGAGAGTTCTCCTCGGTAAATTTCACCTTTTTCGAGCTAAGGAGACTAAATCTAGAAAAAGGCAATGAATCCATAGTTAAGTTCTTTTAAGATTCCTTAAAATTGAAAAGATTGTCGAGTGATATTGTCTTTATCACACTCGTTAAAATGGTTTTGAATAAACATCTTTTCGGTGCTAATTTATCCCTTTTTCGAACCGACTAGACTATCTTTGAAAAAGGTACCTGACTGGAGTCTTCTTTTGCGCTTTTTCAGACTCTCTAAAAATGAAAAACCACTAAGCTTACCTTCTTTGGGCTCATTTAAAATTACATTGAAGGACGTTATCATTGTGTCCTATTAATCACATTTTCATTCCTGCATCTTTTGCATAATGTCGGCTCCATGTGGCTCTCAACTGGACCTTTGAAGCATGATTTATATGCAAGCCTTGTAGCACTTTGCCTCTACGTCTTGACACCTTGACCCATGGAGGAATTTTCTCAAGTGTCCTTTTCCTGCACATGTTTCCTTTCTCTAAGAATCAGTGTGTTCCTCGCGCTTGGAACTAGTATGTTTGCGACACTCATTCATCCTTTGTAACGTAGCATTCTTTTATTCTTTTTCAAGCTTTCAAAATATTGAAAAAGACACAAAAAAAATCAAATATACCCCAAAAAGAGGATGGGAAAAGTATTTTCTTTGTATGGAAGCACAATGAGTCACCCTCGGACAAAGCACATCCTTCCATTTGTTCATAAATATCTGGGATTTAATATGACCTTAGGGAGTTATTCTCGTAACATAGAGTTGTGTCCTCCTCCATTTTGGTTATTCTTCTAAACATATGGGGAGTTTGCATTGCCTCCTACATTGTGAAATTATGTCAATGACATGATGCCTGAGTGTCATATTTCATTGTGCTATTGTCCAAGGGAATTTTTACCCAACTTGAGTTGGCCCTTCTGCAGTTTTTCTCTTGTCGTCATGCTCGACCATCCTGAAAGTCCAATCAATGTCTTTGTGCAAAATCAATGAAGTTCTCTCCCTTATCACCGAGATATTCTTGTCTGTTCCCCGACGAGCCATCGAAGACCTTTGGGTAGTGAATATGTACACTGAAATTTCACTCCTACCCTAGTTATGAAGATCTTGAAGTTGTCTCTCGAGCTCTGAAGACATCATCTCCAACCATCAGTCATCGTTTGCTTCTTGAAGATGGATACTATTCATGTATATATTTTGATTTTGAGATGTAGATACATTGTGTACTGTTCGTGGCTACACCTTATATAGTTATATGACATGGATCTGCAGTGTATTTGATTGGCATCCATGATTTATTTCACCCCGAACATGGGTATGCCCGCCTCGGTGAGACAATTTTATTTTGCAGATGGCACCTCCCGAACTCTAGTCCTGGGCTCACTTGCTTCGTACGTTGGTAAAGATTCGTAATGTATTTCATCCATAAGATGATATTCTGACCTCACACATTAGGGGGCATCTGTTATAACCCTAATTTTCACCAAACATGCATACTTAGCAGTAGGCCATCTTACTTACTATTTTTGCCAAGCTAATATTGAATAACTCTTCCTAAAAACCATTTTTTTGAAGATGTACGCGCCCTAATCCACCACTGCCCGCGTATGTATGCTATCTGCAACACTACTATCCATGTACGTACACTTGTTGCACCATTACAACCCGCATATACCCACAAAATTTTCAAAAAATAAAAAGTTGCAAAAAATAAAAAGTTGCAAGGGAATACAAGGTTTTGGGTAATTTCTTAACCAATTGACCGCCCATAGCCCATCACCCAATCGAATAACTATATTTTTGGCATATAAAAGAAGGTGTTGGGGTCCCATTCTAAGGAGAAGCATGAAATCAATGAAACTCTGCCCATTTCCTAATCCCTCCTTGCCCCAAGAATTTGCAGCCACATTGTGAGTTTGAGCCAGAATTTCCCATTCTTGCCCCTTTTCCCTCATCCATAAACCTATGCCTATTCTCTAGAGAGAAGTGTGAGAATAGAAGGATACATGGAAGCAGTTGGAGCTTGGTGAAGAGGATCCCATGAACGGGTTCAAGGAGTAGTCGTTGATCTCATTTTGTAAGTGACATTATGAGATTAATATAAAGAAGTACTTTTGTCGTCCCGCCATATGATGTGTTTAATCTGTATGATTGATTTACATTTTGTTATGACATATAACCCATTAATCCATATATAGAATGCTTGTTCATAGTTTCTTGTTTGTCTTTTGGTGAATGCAGGTCATCCTTGGGAGGAGATTTGCAGTCAAGAAATGACCGAACGCATTGGGATCGATACCAGACACGGAGTTCAAGGTAAGACTATCAGATCCCTATACTTTGTACTTTATATATTAATGTGGGGTGTTGTCGGGATAGTGGTTAAGAGTAGGATACTTTAGATGGTTAGCTCTGCCTGTACTTTAGAACCCTAGTGTAGTCCATAGGGGGGTTTTCCCACTATAGCACCAACATGACATAAAGAGGAGCAGTAAAGGAAAGGCTCAATCAACTAATGGAGATGGAAGAGGATAGGATCCTGGAAGGATTTCACCAAGAAGTACAGAAATCAAGAGACAAAGCTTGGCATGGGAGACATATCAAGATGAAGAGTTTCAAGGAGGGAGACCTAGTCTTTCTTTATGATAGTAAATTTTTTCGGCATCCGAGTAAATTCAGAATGCATTGGATGGGGCCATATGAAGTAAAGACTATCACATATGGGGGATCTATACAGTTAAAATACTTGGGAGGCACAAAACTGAAAGGATTGATCAATGGGAGTCGAATAAAATTGTACAAGGACAATCGACCTCCTAGCACTTAAAATTTACAACACAGTAAGAAAACATGTACATAGTGTACTATAGTAGAAGTTAAGATATAACAATGAGAAAAATAAATAAAAAGGAGAAAAATAAGGAAAAAGAATTACAAAAATAGAAAAGACAGAAAATAGAAAAATGCTGGGAAATATAGTGCACAAAGGAAGTGGATTTAGTACGACAAAAAGAAAAATGTTCGCGCACAACATATGGGCGACACACTGTGCACTAAGGAACTGTTACAACACAAATAGGCGATGCACTCAAAAATTTTAGTAACATGGAAAAGGTACCAAAGCTCCAAAAACCTACTCATTGCATTAATCACAGCCAGGGAAGTTTCTCCGAGAAGCTTCACAACATTAATGTCACACGCTATATAAAGGAGAAACACAGGAAATTTACAACTTATTGTGAATTTTCAAAGTTGCAGTGTTAGAAGAAGCACATAGAGCAAAGCCAACTTGACGAGTACACAATGTGAACCAGTCAACAACCATTCAGTGAAAGAATCTAGTGCCCACGATGGCACCACAAAATATTGTTGCGCTAAGCCAAACAACGAGAAAAAATAGAAGCAGTGTTAGGGAACCTTATGAAGCCAGTGAGGTCAAGCCAGAAACCGCACAAAGGGGGGAATTTTTCGATGTTGACACAATCCCCTCACCACAAGTACAACTAACAAGCCCCACACCCATGGAGGAAGAATTCCAACCTCCAGTAACGACTAGCATTGATATCGACAGACACGATAGTGCGTAGGGCTGACAGGCTGAAGATGTAGGCAACCCACAGAGACCTACAAGGGCCTAAGGATCCCACAATGATTTGAAAATGAAGAAGGCTTGCGTGTACAAATTTGCAAGTGAAATAGTTATGTGATTTAGGAAATAGGATCAAGCTGCAAACACATAAAACTTAATGAGTTTCTACTTAACATGAGAAACATAAACAAAAATAACAACCATCAATAACACACACATTAACACAACAAAATGGTAAAGGAGTTCACCCCTCTCTTGGGATACATCTCCTGGTCCAACTTTCAATGGATCATTTTCATTAATGCTAAACGTGTCAAAATCAGTGATTTACAATGCTCAGAATGAAAAATAGATGGCATCAATGGCTCTAGAATGTCCAAAAAACCCTACCTAGGCTCTTCCTGCACATGGTTTGGCCAAAAACTGAGAAAAATACAACTCTAGATGTTTGTCCCCAATAGCTTGTTGTATGTGCTTGCCAAAATGCACCTGTGTGTGACTAACCTAGCTCCTGAGCACTTCCCATGCTAGAAACCCATCACACACGCCCATTCCACAAATTGTGTTATATTGTCGCATGGTTAGGGGGCTTGGTACCTTTTTTGGTGGAGGTGTCGGTCTCGTGGCCCATGTGGCCTGACGTCGACCTAAAATTTAGCACCCATTGGATAGTACTTCACACATGGTCATATGGTAAAGGATCATAGGTTCGTGACCAAGGGATGGGGCTAATCCTCGACCCTTTTTCTTCCCGGACTAAACATTAGTGCAAATTCAAATACATGTTTAGAGCATATATGGTAAGAAACATTGCATAGGTGGGTTGGTGGCCCAGCCTATGCAGAGACTATGCAATATACAGAAGTCCCGAGTTCGACCCCCCACAAACTCTATAAATTTTAAACCAACCAACCAATGACGACGTGCCACGTGGCGACCCCTGGCTGGGCCACGTGGCACCTTCCCATTCAACCACCAAATGACACGTGTTAGTCATGGATTAGTCCATGTCAACCTACCAACTTAGTAACTTGACACATTACCTGTACAGTCCCCTTTCTACGTCAGCAATATGGTCTACATAGTCAGACTGTATGAATTGTATAGAATGTACAACCAACACTTTTTTTGCCTATTTAGAAAATAAGATAGAACACAATATCTCTTGCATACGATGTTTGTTTGATATTGTTCAAGTTGTGTTGGGATCGTGAGGATGATATCTATGCCATGAATCCATTTTCAAGAAATTTATATCACTTTGAGTTTTGAGCATATATTGATCCCCTCGATCACACAGAGTAAATGGGGCCACCACAGTGAAAACTGAGGTTGATACGCTGAAACCACTACCCAGAGAAGGGTGTGCATAGTAGCAGGAGGGGCTGGTGGAAGACATTACTGGCCATCCAAAATATACCATTGAAGAGAGAGAGATGGAGGCTGGGACCTCAAGTGAGCCTCCAAGAAGAAAGGAAAAACAACCCATGGCACAATCACCACGCAGACAACTTGATGTAACAATAGTCCTACCGCACATTCTTGAGGGGGTGCAGGACACGCCTTCCCTTATAGGATACGTGGAAAGACTACGGTATTCAGACCACGACGTGGCCGATGTTGGAAAATTTCTAGAGTTTGCGCAACAGGTATACCTTGACAATATAGGAACAAGCCCATTTGGTGATCCAATTCTACAACCAAAACCATGGTCAGTCAGCCTGGCCAACACAAGAATTATGAACTTTATTGAAATTCCCCATTTTGGTAGGGGGGAAAGAGGTAAACAACTACGTCAAGTAGTTGATGGCATCCCTCCATGGAGGATTCCTATGGTTGGAGGAGCTTGTCTCAATAGACATGGAACTAATTGCTTTCATCTTAGGTTTGACATCTATGGGAGAGATTCCTGTGCAGTACCTTGATGATAAAACAAAGGAGAAATCCTTATCCGAGGAGATGAAGAAAACTTATGACACAGAGAGGGGCTCACACAAGATCAATATCAAGAGAATCAACGATGCAACAACGAGAATGGACACCAAACTCATGGCCTATAAGATGAATAGGAAATACCGCAAGGAGAAAGGCCCTACCGGGGTCGTCATAGTTACATCATATTGTGCCAATGGCACTATGATCAACTGGGCCCTGTATTTATTGAACCCGTTCCTCGTTGAATGCAAGGACGTGTAGGACTTGGGAACAGAGTTCCACTATTCATGGTTAATCCTTTTGATCACATTGATCGGGTGGAGGCATCCCCCGTACTCTCATTTTTGTGAGAGGATAGGTCATTTTCATGCAACGTGGTACACATCATTGGGGATCACTTCGAACCCCAAGCATAGAAGTTCCAACACAAGTAACTTTGTGTGGTACTTTAGCGAGATGCGAGAGACCATTGCAAATAGTTGGAGAATCACTAAAGAGGCAGTCACACAATACAAGGAGATAACCAAATTTAAAGAGGCAAAGCATAATATATGGATATAAGAGTGTAGGGATCCGTGGAAGGAGTGGCTACAATTAATATACTGCATCATAGAAGAGGACGTAGAAATGGCCATGAGGGATTGGCATGACGATTGGAGGATTGCAGTCTAGAATCAAGAGGTGCCTAAGGGTATGGAAGTAGATGCAGGGATAATCAAGACACCTACACTTGACACCGCTGTGACCAAAAAGCCAACAAAGTCATGGAAACCCAACCAGAAGTTGGTGCAACAGAAGAAGGGGAGTGCACCAAAGAGAGATGCGCATGAAGCAAAAAAGGAAATTTCCCTAAGACAAAAGGAACAAGGGGTGGGGAACACTACAACACAATAAACTCCCTCGGAAACCACCCCACAATAGCCAGGGCCACCTAAGAATCTAATTATACACACAGGGGGGCCACGCAAGAAGGCCAAGGTGCATACACAACCACCAAAATACACTATCACTGAGGATGACACATACCTCGTGCAAGAGAAAGTGTAGGATCACACAACAGAAGAATTTGAAGACACCCAACATGAGAGAGGAGGAATACAAGATGAGATGGTAGAAATAAAGCATGTCCTCAAACATATATGGTCAGCGCAGAGTCCTGAAAGGGGAACACAATCTTTCCCCAGAGCAGCTTCAATAGAGACAAGGATTGCGCCAAGTGAGAAGGACATAATTCAAACTACCTCCCACATTTATAATGACATCTAACGTGCTGCAGATGGATGACACAACATCCCAGACACCATTGAAGGACTTGGCGCAGCTAGAACTGGTATTAGTAAGAATACCTACCAAGGCACTGTACAAGCTCCAAGTTAGTGTCACACAAGAGGTACAATCACATGCCAAAATATATGCAACAGAACTGCATGAGATGAGCAATGGAAAGGACGCCTTGGAATTAGTGGTTGATAAAGTCAAGCTCAAAACCAAGGAGGAAAAGGAGGGCACATATAGAATATAATAGGGTGTGATAGTAGTGTACAATCACATCCATGACAATGTGCAGGAAAAGAACACAAGTTCATAGGAGAAACTCAAACTTATTTCCTGAACCATTGAACACTATAGGAAAGATATTGAGGAATTGAAAGAACAAATCACTCCTACAACTCATCCCAAGGTCATAGAGCAGAGGAAAAAAACGTTTCACTCTAATTAGCAGAACTGGAGAAGCATGTAATCATAGCAGAAAATTTCTTTGACAGAGCCGCGCAGATCTGGACAGTGCTGGATGAGGATGAGCAGGTCCAATAGTGGGACCAAGAAGATGAAAGGCTCAACGCAGCTGTACATGAGCTCAAGATCACACATAAAATAATGAGCATCACTGAGCGCTTGAAAGGTAATCAAGACTTGATGAAGATGAAGGTAGATTTAAAAGCTGTACAAAGGAAAAAACAGGAGAGACATGTGAAAGTAGAACCCCTATAAGAGAAAGAAACGTAGATTATCTCACAGTTAGAGGAGGAGAAGAAGAAAATGGAACAAGAACAGATAGAAGGTGCAACACTCATCCAGGCGGAGATCACAACACATTAAGTAGAGGCACTGACAGGAAAATCCGGACAGGTAAAGATGCGAGGATGGGAACTAGCAAAGAAATTCCAAATTTTGGAAAAAACCGTCGAAGGAGCATGCACTAGTTAAGTGGCACAGGACGAGCCACATCTTAGTGTTGGGGGCTTGTTGAGCGCATACCTAACATGGAGAAAAGGTCTATTTTTGGAAATAAGGTCAATTTTGGAAAAGAACAACTGGAGGAAAAGAAACATGTGCAAGGAAAAGATGCATGCAAAGGAGGAAAGCATGCAAGGTGCACATGCAGGAAAACCTAACCATGTTAGGGTTAGAGTTTTTGTAAGAGATTGTAATGGCTGATAAGCTGAAAATTAGTATAAATAAGCACCTAGGAGGTCTAGGTCGAGGTTGCTAAGTTCTTTTCTGTTTGGATAAGGAAGCTACTGTAAGATCTGATACTTTTTTGTAAGTTGTTGAGCTGTAGGAGAGTCAAGTAGCTAGATCTTGAGGACTAGATCACAGGATGAGGAGTCTGGTGCGATCTAGTTGGCCTCATAGAGGATTGTGGAATCTGTTTTGTGATTGTAGGATCAAAATTGTAGTGTGCACGATGCCATACTTTGCAACAACATAATAAGAAGAGCCTAAGAATCCAAATCTTTGTGGGTGTAGCCCAGGAGGGGTTGAACCACGGTAAGACCCATGTTATGTATTGTGTTTATGGTATATTTACCTTATGCTAGCAATTAGATGATGAATGAATGAATGGATGATTCAATTATATCTGTCATATTTTATATCTGTTAGAATGCATGCATAACTGTAACAAATGAATGAATATTAAGGATAATAGAAAGAAGAACCAGATCAAGACCTAAGAATATTAAGTGCAAAACCATGATCCCCACTCTTTCCTAGACTACAAGCATCTGAGCGTTGCATTCACCCATAGGACTATCTATCTCGGGTGAGACTGCGAAGTATATTTTGTGTGTTCTGTTTCCTTTTGGTCTACTAGGAGGGCCGATAGTTTTAGAGGGTTTTTTTGGAAACCTGTTCAGATCTGAACCTGGGTCAACCTAAGAGTAGGAAGAGAGAGTAAGAACCAACATCCGTTCATAAATTACTCATCCTCCTGAGTTATTATCCTCGGATCTGCCCCAACCAACATGTGTTTGAAATGTATAACAAAATCATCTTGAACAATGTAAAAATTGAATAATTCTTTACGTTTAGATAGAACGGGGTTCCATAATGGATGGGTTCATTCTGTCTATTTACATTTTTTTAAAACAGGGATACTATCAAATAGATTGAAATAAACAATTGTGAACACTGGATATGTGACCATACACAAAATTTGAGTGCTTAAGTAATTGCTCAATTGAAAACAAATTTCATCTGATATCACCTATGCCCATTCAAACATGGTATCCCTCCAGAAGGTAAAGTACAATGCATACAATGTTGACCTGGGTATGTGTGAAGTCGACTGTCACCCAGCTACCTATGTGAACAACCATGAAAAGTCTCGGTATGGCTCTTGTATAAAAGTTATGTCAATTATTGAAAGGTTGGTCGACATGTTTGCAGGAGGTAGCATAAATTCTCACAAAATATTGGCACCACCTTCCTGAGACGCTAGGAATGCGTCTGCTTCCAAAACCTTGATTTAAAGTAGGAAGACAAAGAATTTTTTTAAACACCTTGGGAGTAAGAAACACTATATTATTGCCTTTTTATGTGACCTTAATCATTCTTTTCCTGGAATCAAACCTTCAAGCACACCAAGATACGAGTTCCTTGTAGTCGAAAACGTTAGGTACACAACCAACATTGAAAATCCCTGTGGTCCATAGTTTGTTTCTTTTCTTTTCTTTGGCACTCTTGTTCAAGAATCACTTGTAGGAGGTATACCAATGGAAACCATTGTTCTCTCTAGCTAATGACTTGACAATATCACCGCAAAAGGGCTGGGTTCTTATTCTATTCACCATATGACTTTTTAAAAATAGAAATGGCATAGGTGAAGGTTAGAAATAAACTATTACCGAGGTCCATTTTATTTAAAGATAAATACATGAAACGTATTTACTAGGATGTCCTTTCCACACATATGAACTATTTTTGGAAGACGTGTAATCATAATTAGAAACCATTAAGTAGCTCATAGAACAACATGACATTTACTTTACATTATTCATTATCGCCACACTTTCTTCGTAAGTCAGAGCAAATAAACTTGTCATAAAAGATTCAATTTTAGTGCAAATTACATGGGTTGTCAGAATCGATGCTACAAAACTATTGGATGTGCAGAGGACGTGAATTGTGGAACATATACATGTGCCATATGAGGAGATAATATAGTAGAAAAAGAATCAATGCAAGGTGGAAAATTACTAAGTAAAGAGGCCTTTGATTACGATTTTTTTGGGATGTGGTTACATCTTGAGTTAGTACATGGTGTCCATGGAGGATGTCTACAACTTCAATGCCAATAATCAATTTATAGTCCTTGTCACTTGAAAATTTATACAAAGTTAATGTCCATGTCATATTCTTTAAGTTTAGAAACCAAGTTTGTCCATCAAGCTTCTATACACTGCATCTTCTTTAGGTGTGTTTCTTTAAATGAACTTCGATATACATGAACATTATGAATAGTACATTATGAAGGTCCAATTGCTTTAAATTCCAAGTGCATAGTACATTATGACTTAGCCACTAGTACAAGAATTGATTAATAGAAGACATTGGACAACTCATAGAAATCCACGACATTTACTTCACACAATTTCTAAATAGCCTCCATTTTTTTGCAAATATGAGCAAATAGACATGCCATAAATGACTTGGATATCACAAAAATTAGGTTGCTTGTCAGAATCCATGGTGTCAAACGATTTCAAATGAGAAAGTGAAAAATATCGGGACTAGGCGAGACACTCTTTCCTCCTAATTGCGATGCTTCTGCAAATTCCATATAAATTCTTCTGGCAATGGACTGTGTTTCATAAATTTTCTTATCAAAATGCTATTTCAATGTAGTGATTATTGATGATTTGGACAGTCCTTTGCGTTATCTGTATACATAGTGCTCGGCTAGACATGTCTTCTACAAGTGTGTATTCCATCGATGATATTCACAGTTTCAATACTAGTTATCAATCTACAATGTTCGTCGTTTAACATTATGGAAAAAGTAGATGTCCATGTCATATTGTTGAAATTTGGAAAGAGAGTTTGCCTATGGACATTCTTCGAATTTTTCCTGAAGCAATATAGTTGTTGGAAGATGTGGTACATACACCATGTGAACAAAACTGGTTGTTTCTTTTCTTATCTTCTATACTTGTGTTTTTTTTAATGGAATTTTCTATATGTGAAATGTATGAACAATACAATAGGAAAGTCCAATTTATTTATGCTAAACTACAACAAGCCTATTTACTAAAATTTCCTTTCCATGCCTGAAATAGATACGAAATACAGGGAACAATAAATAGAAACGATTAACCAAGAAATAGGAAAGCTCAACATTCACTTGGAACTACTCCTGAATAGCCTTTGTTTCGTGGTAAATACAAGAAAATCAACATGCAATAAATCACTCCCTTATCATCCAAATTAGGTGCATCGCGAGAAAGACGGACACGAAACGATTGCAAATGCAAAGTGTCGAAGTGCGAGATGATCACTAGTATAAATAGTCTCCACATGGCTTGAAAATAGAATTAGAACCAAGTAGTGGCTATGCAGAGCATAGACCAGTGCAAAGTGTTGATGCAAGAAAGATATAGGTAGGATGAATGCATAGATATGGTCACAACAAGGGGCTTCACACAATGTAAAAAATGGCTAAGTAAAAAAGATTTTTCTAAGGAATTCTAAATAGATATTGGGTTGACAGAACAATTTTACACAATATTTTTAGTTAGAATTTTGTACTACAGTAACGAGTATATGAGCTATGATTACCAAAAAGATTCCTTTATTTAAAAAATATCCAAATTATATGTGTTTTTACTTACAATTTTCCACGTTTAATTGCAATGCACATATTCATATATTCAACACTAGTGCAGTTTGCAAAAGGTCTCAAGCACTTGCAGGAATTTGGTCTATTTCCAACTTTTCTATGCAAAATGCGCATATGCACGCTTGTGCACTTTTTCATTTCATACAACTATATCTTCAACCCTCCTAAATTCCATAGATGTGTATCCCTACTATTGGTGTATGCCATTTTGGGGAACAACACAACAATTAATTAAGTAGTTAGAAAATGGACCAGAAAAGGAGTGTGCGCTAAAAAACAAGGAAAAACGATGCCAAGGAAGCAAGAAAGTCAAAGGAAGAAGGATGCAGATCAACCATGCGCAAGGAGTTAGAAAGTGGACAAAACTAATCCACATAGGGTTAGTGGTTTAAGGTTTTGGTCATTGCTGTAACAGGTATTTTAGCCCATTTTTGTAGTATAAATATGTATTGTGAGATCTGAGGATATCTAATGATGCTAGGAATAGTTATTGCTTGAGCTATCTAGTTGTGGAGCTAGTTTTGGAGATAAGTCTATTTTTGAGAGAGATATATGCATTGTAATCGAGGGTAAGGTTGCAAGTTGTGGAGCTTGGTGCTATCTTGTTAGCCTCACTATCTTCACTTGTATTCAGATGTAATGTGTGCAACACTATGACTTTTTATGAAGAATAATAAAAGAGTGAAGAATTCTAGATCTTTGTGGACATAGCCCGGGGGGTGAACCACGGTAAAATTTGTGTCTCTGTGTGCAATGTTGTATTCTTTCTTACTACTGTTAGTTATGAGGAATGACTGAATATGGTAATAGAAAAATATAGCGCACAATAAAATGACAAGATTATTACTCCATAATGAATGTTAAATGAATGGAAGTGATGACATAATGGTAGATATGGATATAATGATGTGTTAGAATACTATATCTGGTATATTTTGAAGTAGAAAGATGTCTAACGTCCCCACAACAACCTCCCTTCCAAGACTGTATACATCTGGGTCAGGCTGTCACCCATAAAGCCATCTCGAGTGAGACTGCATTATGCACTATGTGCACAATGTTTCCTTTTGGTCTCTAGAAGGGCCGATGGTTTGCAGGGTTTTGCTGGAAACCTAGAATAGAACCAGGGTCATCAAAAGAAACATCCAACACCTTCTAAGAGGACATTTATTCTATTTTTCAAGAAAAGTGTATATAAATCAAACAAGTCATTCCACTGCAATCCCACATTCCTACACTTCCACACTCCTAATACTTTAGATACTTGCAAAAATGACATCTATTTGCAATTCAATGAACTCAATGGAAGTTTCATTTTAATTTATTACATGTATATGTACATTTAGGATTCATCATAATGCAAACCAAGAGAAGTTATTATAGTTGCTAGTTGTTTTTAGTTATGTTTGAATGGTCATTGCATACAAGTTTACAGAGTCATGCATAGCAATACAAATTGTCTATTTTGATATCCTAGGAGGGACACTGTACTAATTTTTTTTTATTTGCAATGAGATGAAATAGATAACCTGGAAAAACAATAAACTATGGAACTTATCTTATTACAAGTTCAACGATTTACAGTACATTGGAACAATAGAAGAAAATGATTCTCCAAAGTCTATGGGAAAAGGAATTTAGAAACATAAATGTTGTCTTGAGAAAGAATTGGGGAAAATGGTATTGAAGACTTGTATACTTTTGTCCAATTTGCAATCATCAAATTAAATCGGCAAACTTGTAGACAATTTCTGCCATATATAAATTTTAGTCAAAACCTCTACAATTCACTAAGTTTTTTGTTTTCTATTTAAATTCCATATGAGTATGCACATATGCCAAACAAGTAACCTGTCCTTTGCAATTTTTTGTAGCTAGTTGTACACAATATGATCTAGAATAAGAGAAATATCCGACTTAATGCAACAATAAAACATGGTGATTTTTATTGAAGTTTAATTGCATTTGATTCTATATAGGCCAATTAGAACATTATTTTTAGTGTTATTTATGAGATATTTATCATAGACACTGTATAAATAGAAATAATATTGAGTTAGACCAACTTTTTTAAATCAATAGAAACTACATTGATCATTCCATGCGAGGCCATAATTGATAAACAAACATCAAAATGCCTAAGTTCATTTTTATGCAAAACCTTTATTACATGTTCTATTCTCACTTGGACTAGATTCAAATGTCAAAAAATCTATTAAAAAAAACAGGGAAATATACATATGCACATCAATTATGCAAGCATAACATATGTAGTTGCGATTTCTTGTCCAACGATAGTGCAAAATTGTTTCTAGAAACAATTTATAACATTGTTAGCAGAGATGCATATGGAATTTGAAAAAACCATAAAATTTTCTAAAGATATCAAGTATTCCTTACAAATTCCATAAAAACGACAATTCTGGAAGCATCAAATAAAAAAACTTGTTCCAATTGCAATCTAGCTCCAGTAACAATATATCAATGTTGCAATGTAACATGACCAATAACATATAAACATCTAGTCCAATGTCCACTAAAATTTTGACATAATTGAATTGTAAAAAAAACAATATAGTGACACTGGAATGCTAATAGTGTCCAGTAAACCCATTGGGCTCAATGCACGTGCTATTCTTGGTATTCAATAACTATACAAGCAATATGTATATGCGATGTATATGTTATTACACATCCACATTTTCTTCAATATAAAAAAGAATAACTAGATTATATTTATAGTATATGTACAAAGAAATAAAAAAAACAATAGATAGAACTCATTGCACATGCAAAATGACACCATCTTTATTCAATATCTATCCCACATGTAGTGTAGAGTTTTTGAGATACCTACACAAAATATCTAGCTAACAATGAAACATACACAACTTGCAAATAGTGTGTGTTATCACATACAAATTTTGGTTTTTACAGGGTTATGGCACTTTTTGCGGCATCTAGTGATCTTCGTGATTCAGTAGCGCCAAAAAAAGCCAATTTTGGTGCCAGTTGGTGACTTATGGGGAATGACAAAAAGATGGAATTAGGAGCAAAAGACTTCCAAATTTTGTCAAATAAAAAAGAGTTTTTATTACTAATTTTGGTCTTGGTTGTTTTGTAGGGTTTTAATAATTTTTCAATTGGAAATTTATCCGAATCTCCATTTTTCCAAACTCATCATAAAACTCCATGAGCCAAGCTCAAAATACAAGAAGCCGAATTAATGCACTATGCAAATTATCGCCATTGGCATATATAAAAAGATAAAGATGTTTCTGTTTCGACTATGTGGGATAATGCCACATCAACGATATCAGACGGAACACAAAACTACCAACAAGAGCAACCAAAAAAAACAGATATCAAGGGGTGAGTCTCCAAATGAATGCCGAGGTATCGACGAAATTCCAGATGTAAGAGATGCAACATTCTCTGTTTTGACAACTGTGGCAAAGCTGGTAGAAATGAGAGGTCCCCTGGAAATATCATTAGAAAAGATTGATGATGCTCAAAGTTTTGCTGCTACAATTTATGTGATGGGGAAGGCGTGCAAAACTTTTGAGAGTTTATATTTGTCAAGTGAACAATGGAGTTAATTGTTGTTTCAATGCATTTGCCAATGTAATGAAACGTTGTGAAGGAGATGATGGAATGCACGCCTTTCAGTTTTCAGATACAGAGTCATTCTCCCTACTTCGATCAATCTCTTTTTCACTTTGATAAGAAATTGATTTCAACAACAGATAGGCATATACAATGTCTGGAACATCCAATCAAATTTACATCAAAGCGATATTCAAATAATGTGAAATTTAAGATCAATTCAGGATTGGAAGTTGGTGCTAGAGATGGAAGTAAATAATTCCTGAGAAGGTTTTCTTGGGAAAAAAGGCACTAATTCTTGTGAACATAGTCTACACATCCTTGACAGTAAGCTATGCATGCATTGGATTTATGGTGCCGGGTTTGTTGAAGAATATTTGGATGATAACGCCCAATTTCTGGAAAGTCACAAAGTTTTAATAGATTGGATGGGTTTTGTTGTAACCACTGCTCAAAATTTTTATCTTTTCTCACGGAGGAGCTCAAATGCAGAGTAAAGTTTTCTTGGAGCTTGGCATGAATGATAACGATTTTGGAACTATAGTTTTTGAGTATCCTAAAATGATTGGATTCTTTAGTATTACAGATATCATGAAGGCCATGACTTCTTGTTTATAATATCGAGGAAGAATGGAATCCTCTTGTGAAATACTTATTCTATCTTAGAGCTCAGCAACATCATTTTGAAGGAGATGATGGCAGTAAGTAACCTTCTGACATTTTGCAGAGATCATACAACAAAGAAAAACCAAAATAGGGCTTTCGCTGCGCAAATGCTGAAGCATTCAGTTGTGCAACAAATTGCAAACACGATGTGCAACTGTGACATAGTATCAATCATCCAGGTCAACATTTTT
>ML799321.1:0-14658 GCA_009831015.1 Picea engelmannii
CATGGAAGGTCTGCACGCAGTTGGTGTAATTCAATTGAAAGATAAGTACCCATTCCTATGTTCATTTACATGTTGTGTATATGTACATGTGTTATAATTGATGAATATTGTTTGCATATGTTGTTATACTATGGGTTTTTCCTATGAGTACTGCATGTATGTTTTTATTGTTATTTCCACATTAATATATGTATGAATAGAATATGTTGTTTGTTTATGTTTATATTTATATGCATATGATAATTATTGTCTCTATGAATAACATGGCCTAACCTGGGTGGTCGAGGGTGTTACAAAATGGTATCAGAGCAAAGAAAAACAATGATTCAGTCATTAGGTAGCGCTACCTGGCAGGGGTTGGTGGTCGAGGACATTACAAAATGGTATCAGAGCCATGGTTTCAACACTGAGCTTAGATGGACCATGTTAGTAGTTAACAAGACAAATATTTCAAAGTGAGTTGTTGTCGAAAGGGGAAAAAATCGAGGTTCAAAGCGTCCCTGGGTGCAAGGAGTACGTCGACAGATTCTTTGACTCAAAACACTTGGGATAAATAGCTTGAGTTTTCTCATGAAGGGACCTAAAGATCTGTTGCAAGGAGTGACAGATATGAAAGTCGACTATGTGTCGAAGAAACCCTCTAAGGAGAAAGGGGTTCAAGAAATGAAGCTCAGGAGAGATAGCGGGAAGAAATATTCAAAGGGGGAAAAACTCTCAAGGTTTAACAAGTTAACGACTAGGATTTATTCAGGAGAAAACAGAGTCACCCCAGACCATCAGATATGGAAAATTTTCGAGGGGGTTAGCCGTGAGTTCCTTTGGAAATCCACATAGTAATGGAGTCTGTCTGTGTTGTCGATTTGAGAGAGAGGATATGCGGCAAAAATCTATGTACTTCGAGTGAAATCACTTCGGGAGAAAATGAGTGTGGAGAGGTTGAAACTCCTGAAGTCTGAAGTCCCTAAAGGTGATCTACACCGTAGATTTGAGGAGAAGAGCTCGACCATTGGATTGGGCCGAAGTTGGACCAGAACCATTGGATCAAGACAAGGGTGGAAGTTTTGGCATTGTATGAAGGACAGAGAACTCTCGAAGCTCCGAAGTCTGGAGTAATCCGGATCGTCCGTCAAAAGGGACCCATGTCAGCAGATTGGCTTGTTAGGGATTTTGACGTTCAGGAGAATTAGTGTGTGTTGAGGCGAGAACTCATGAAGCCAAAATATTTGAAGAGCTAAAGTAGTGAGTCATGATGACATCACCTAGAGGTGATGTGGACCTCTCCTATAATTTCCACATGCCCCCACCTGGATTGTGGGAAATTGTACTATGTGGACCTGTAGGGTAAAGAAGTCCGAAAATTTGTAATTTGGCAGACTAGAAGGAAGCAGGCGTAAAAACTTCCAAAGCCTGAAATTTTAGAGTGACATGGCATGATGATGTCATCGAGAATGACGTGGACACATGGGATGTGTGCCATGTGTCAATGGGTTTTAGACAAGTAAAATATTGAAATTCCATTTGGAATGTGACATGTGTTACCCATCTGAGTGGGCCATGTCTCAACCGCTAGTATTATGCCATGTGGCACTTTGTTTGAGCATGGTTAGTGAGCCCACACTAGCATTGATCACCATACACCAAGATCAATGTCCAGGAGGCATTGTGGGGACCCAAGTTTCACGGGAGTTAATTTCCCAAGCTAGTCTCTCAATCCAAACCATGGTATCACCGAGGGGTTACATGTCAGCGTCAGAAAAATTGTGGAGCGAAAGGTGGGTTACTCCAAACCGTCGATGCATGCCCCCGCAAATTGGAAGGCATTAAGTGACGTGACATGATAGTTCTCGAACATCAAAACCATGAGCCAATGGATGCGTGGAGATAGGAGACTAACATCCAAGGAAGGACACTCTAGAGGAAAATGGAACCCGTGGGCCACAAACCCTCGAAGCTTGAAGTGTCGAATGATTGGCAGTCATCAGTCTGTTGAAGGACATGTGACAAGTGGAGGTCTACTATGGAAAATCAACACCTCAAAGAGAAAGGAGTTAGGAACTTCTGAAATTCGGAGGCCCAAAGTCTTGAATAAGCACCATCGACCTAGCATTGGGCCACAACCCATGGTCGCATCGGTTGGGGGCTGATAGAAGGGGGATAGAGCCCAAAAATTATTGCAGAGCAGTGCAAATCTTACAAAGAAAATATTTGTGGGGATTCTTGATTGATTGAGAACCGCAGAATGAAATCTGAAAGCTTTCCTTGAATCAGATTGATTTAGGAATACTATGGAAATTTTTAACAACTTATGGCCTAACAATTTCGATGTAATGCACATTGTTTTTACATATTTAAACAACAACTAAATTAGAAAAGGATTAGCACAAAGAAAAGAGATCAGTTGCACACAAAGTGCATCGGTGAAGAAGCACAATTTTTAAAGGATCATAGCTTTCTGCTCAAGGCTCAGAATTGAGCAAGCAAGCCGTGATTGGAAAGGTCTCGGAAAGAGGATTCCAAATGTAATGGTTACACTAAAATTGAAAAAGTGATAGACATTGGATAGGCAAGTCAAGTTTGAAGCTAGTTGGGATAGATGGATCTAGAAAACAAATAAAAGTTGAAGGATAATGTCAACATTAGTAATTGGTTAGAAATGCAAAGGCATCCAAGAGTGATTTGGATAGAAAGTGCTCTGGACAAAAATAGTCATGCACAGTGATCAAAATGGGAGCACAAGAATATTTAGGAATCTAGGAAGAATTGAAGACTTCTAGGATCATCAAGGAAAAGTTGCACATGGGAAAGAAGTTGTTGAAATTGTGGTAGCATTGCAGCAGTTGAATTAGGGTTGGTTGAACAACCATAAGTAGAAAAACAATTATTTCATGTTGCAAGTGGTGTTGATTATGTTGCTACATATGGAAGGAAGAAACATAAACTTTAAGGTTGGTTAGGTTTGATAAACGAAGCATGAAATCTTCTACTACCATCAGCCATACAAGTAACATCAAATTTATTAATGGAAGTCATGCAGGTATGAGTTTTTATTACTCTTTTTACATAATTGTTTAAGGGAATTTAGGTAAGAAATTCCTTAGCCAGAGTTATTTTATAAAATCACATGATTACATTATTTGAATGCATACCACTAGATGTGGTAAAGGCTAGAGGCCTGTATTAATTCAAAGATTTTTACCTTTTGAATGCACACATTGACATAGTAGAATGTCATGTTAATTTGGTTATGTGTAATAATCAAATAATTAAAAGATAAGAACTTGTTATAGGAATGAATACCAATAAAGATGGTCATGTATGAGGCCAGAACATGGTTGGATATGGAAAAGTATGGATATGTGTTATGAGGAAAATCTCTCTATGCATAGGGTAAACCATGACAAACGGAAATGAATTTAGAAATAAACTCTCTTCTTAATTATTTTATGTAAGCAAATATGCTAGAAAGACAAGATAAAAGGCCTACCTCATCCAAACGTTCAATGAAGTCCATCGTTGAGACCTTGAACCAAACAAATATACTTGCAACTAGTCCTCAAAAACCAAGCAACGCAAGAATGTGGTGATAATAAATGATGTCAGCACATTCAATAGCATAATCCATTAATAAACATGACAAATACGCCCACGAAATAATAATTCAAATATTTACAAGATACAAATTGGACAGGAAAAGAGTATTTCTATTAATATATGATCATCAGAAGTGAAAATGTTACATACTTTTGTGTCGGCACGGTTCGGAACCGAGAAACTAAGTTCCTTCTAGTTGGGCCTCCACCACTTCAATCCTCCACCAAAGGAGATCTCATAAAAGAGAAACAATGAGGTTCTCAATCAATAAGGGAAGAGATTGGGGGATGAACATCATGTTCATACTTAAAGAACAAAGGGATGCCGACTCAATATGAAGTAAATAAATTCTCTGAAGTAACTTTTCTCTCAAAGTTGAATTCTTTCTCCTCTTTTCCATAGCTCGGAATTGTCCCATTTATAGCCTTCAAATGGAAGTGAAGGGTCGAGTCAGAATGTTTCCAGTATATGGAAGGCCAAGGATCATAGATCTCCTATCGTGACATGGAAACCTGACATTAATTTTAATTTTTTGGCACAAATCTAATGTACTTGGGTTGTAGTGGTGCAACCTACGTATACACATGTTGTATAGTAGGAAATATGTGTACATGTGGAAAAATATGTATTTTTAGCTCTGGCATTTACAAACAGGGATGATAAGTTTGCATGGTGAAATGGAAAAAGGCCTTTTGTGCAAGATTGCATAGGGTGAGGAAAATATTGCTATAAGATATTCCCCTAATGTGTGAGGTCAGAGAATTATTTGAGATGGTCGAAATACATTATAAAAACTCCATAAGTGGAGTGATGGGGAACCAGCTGGAAGAACTAGTTTCTCATTACATTCGGTATTGACTTTGCATACATGGATACCAAATAGAATTACACTACAGATCCATGTGAAAATATACCAAACAACTGTTTGTGGCCATGAATAGGCAAATACAAATGCGGTTACATGCCAAAATTTGTCATAGTCATGAACAAGGCCCAGTAGGACCAGTATCAAAATCAATCTGAAGATATATGTATACAATGGAGTGCAATCTGATCTCCCATTATCACTGAAGTCATATAGGTACCGGTACAATGAAAAGGAAGAAACAACTTAGGAAAGTTGTGGCCACATATTGATGTCTTCATGTCTTCTACACAATCCGCCAAGGGTGAAAGTATACAACATGTGAATAAAGGAGTTGAGTTCGAACATAATGAGACATCATTTGATTACCGATGATTGAGGTATATCGTTAACAAATGTGAGACAACCTACCGATAATTAAAGTAGGTATCAAAGAACCGAGTACATTCTTACAAGTTTGAATAAAGGAGTCGGTGTCGAACACCTGAAGAATCCATCTATCAGGAGAGATTGATGTATTCCCAACTATCGATGGTGAGAGAACCTGCCACTAATGACTGGAAGCCTCAAGGTACTAATAAGACTCTAGGTCTCATTTCCATAATAGATGAGATGAATTCGATGGAAGGAAACTTGTTGAAAGGAGAGCATTAAGGCATCTCTCATCAGTCAGCATGAGATACAAAGCAGGAGCTTCATGATTTGGAGGAAATCGGACGAAGAACATGTTCATGAACCAACAAACCTATTCTTATTTTGCTTGTGCCAAGTGAAAGCGGTAAATGAAAAGGGCCCTCTAAGTAACAACCAATGAGGAAAATTGTTGACAAAGGAGAGAAACCACCAATAAGGCCAATGGAATCCAAGACATTGCATGAATCCCAATGTGTGAATAGATGTCTTTCCATCGAACACAAGGGAAACCACCCATTCCATGACCAATGGTGAAAGGTCGACTTTTGGGATCAAGGTTATCTACCAATGATGAAATTAGGGCCAAGGTGTGTGACAGGACTGCAGTATCATGCGACATTAAGACAAACTGAGGGTATGGCTGACATGCAAAGTCAAGAGTTCTGAGGAGTGGTTGACACAGTTTGATAGAATCCCTTTGAACAAGATCATGAAACATATGGAAGACTCCAACATCATAGACTAAATGATGAAACCAAAAGATGTAGGAGGCATCAATTAAACTGTCTATAGGGACTAGAAGAGTAACCAGTTGGTAGAGAAGACTTTGTAACAAGATCAACTTCCTAAGGCCATGCTAATCCCAAAATTATGATGAAAGATGGACTCAATAACTTTGTTCTCTGTTCAAAGGCAACATGACTACTGGCAATAAAGGATAATAACCCCTTCTCTCCCGTCTTTTTTTTTTTTCATAGACAAATGAATATTATGATACAGAGGAGGAAATGAGTGTTGCAAGTAAGAAAAACTAGTTCCAGTAGTGGAACATACCTATTCTTAATGAAAGGAGATGCATGCAGGAGATGGAGACTTGGGGGAATGTTCCCTCCTAGGTATAGGGTGTCAAATTGCGAAGGATATTAACGAGGCTTTGCTTGGTTGAGGATGCAAAMACTGTTGGGGAAAATGGTTTATAACGCAAAGCGAGAMMTGGYTATAWGYTCAATAMTGCMRKMAAGGGCATGAGATGCAATMACAACTTAAYRCCAAAAATGTCCTATTTTATGACTTTTATTCTACTTGGTGTGAAAAAGGGATAAACTTGTGCCRAATAGATGTCCTTTCAAATCCAATTTACAAGWGTGAAAGAGACAAGTTCACTCAAAAATATTTTCATTTTTTGAAAATGAGTTGGAAAAGAACTTAACTAAGACTCACAACCTTTCAAGCCCAATGTAACGAGTGTGAAAGGGAAAACTCACTTGGAAATCTTTTCATTTTTTAGACGAGTCAGGAAAGAGCTTAACTCTGACTCATTTGGGAGCTTCTAGGTGGCAAGTCACGGGGCAGGCCAAGGCTCCGGTAATGGACTTCTGTGGAATGTTAGTATATTATGAATATCCAACATAAGCTTGGGAACACCCAAAGGTCCCCAAGTCGAGAAGGATAAATCACTAGAAGAGGATATCATCTCAGTGATATATCAGATAATGTCTCCACATAGGCAGGGGCATTGGATACCCCACAAGGCCATCCCAATTGAAGGGAACTTCCTCGAGACTTGGAGGGAGAGTACTCGGGGAGATAAAAAATATCTTTTGTTCAGAAGGTGCAGGATCAAGAATGTTGATGACATGGTTGAAGGATGCATCACCCTCTACAAGGAGAGTAGGATTGAATAGAGATTGCACTGGTATGACCACTTATTCAATTCTAGGTTGAAGAGGATGTGCGATAACAAGGATAGGGGACACGCCACCCTTGACAACAGGGGTGTGTTCAGGAGAGGATTGCAGCGGAATTACTGTCATGTTAATCAAAGGAGAAATAGGGTGTGGGGAAACCACAGACGCCTTACAATCTGAAGGGCCCTTAGGTGAGCCCCACACTTCTGGTATCCCAATAGTAGATGGAAGTAAATGAGTAAGGTGATCTCCTTCACAAGTCCTGCAAAGGAATTTAGACTTCTCGATACCCCTAGCGTCGTTCCCAACAGCTAGTGACATGCTCTCAATGCGACTGGCAGAGGCGAGAGAGTCATCTCCTACATGATGTATAGAGGTTGGAGATGTGGTATTGATATGACTTGTGGTGAATAGAGTGGTGCCCCTAGCATGACTAGAAATGGTTTGGTGTGGGTTGTTAACATGACTTGCAAAGGTCATCGACCCATCTCCAACATGACTAGCAGAGGTTGGTGATGGAGCTTCAGTGTGACTGGAAGTGATTGGACTAGTGGTGGGTTGTGGAATTTGATATGAAGGTCCAGGGAAGAATTGGCTTTGGAACATTGCAGGGCAAGAAGGATCCTGGTTCACCCCTTGTCCCTATCCGGAAAGGTAGTATCCTCTGCCTAACTGATCTGAATAGGTGTGTACGAGCATCATCATTGAAGTCTGCTAAGAGACAGAAGCATGATAAGGATTATTCAAGTGAGGATATATGTTTCCCCCTTGTGAAGGGGTTCCGTGAAGAGGGTAGCCTGAACTGTAAAATTGATTCTCCCCATAGGAAAGACTTGGGGATGTATGAGGACCCTTCATGTGAAAATTTTTCGAAGGAATAGTCATGGTGGATGAAGGATATGCGGATGGGGTGTAATGAGAAGAGTAAGAACCCATTTGAGTATTGGCTCCTGAAAGAAAATATCTAGAACTGGATCTATAAGAGGGGAGGTTCCAACCTCACATAGTGAGAGTTGGTTGAGGGACATGACTCATCAAACAAATATGTATGCATTGGGGCCATGGTGCCCCTAGATATAATACTAGTACTCATATAAGTGGACCAGGGAGAGGGTTTAAAAGGTGAAGGCATATCAACATGAAAATGACTAGAGACCCAGGGCACCGAATGAGCATCATAGTTCTGCATACCATTATGAAAAGTGAACATATTTTCCCCCATAAAATGAGTGAACATTATGGGGGGCTAGTAGTAAATGAGGGATTAAAAGGGACTCCACTATCCATGATAATGAAAACTCAGTAAAACAATCTTGAGGCCAACTAGTAGTCAAAGAGAAATCCAAAATTCAAATAGCCAAAATGCACACAAACGGGGTAAAGTGGCTTAAAGTGGCCTCCCTCCTTAAAGAAGGTATGTCTCACCCAAGAGGGGCCTGAGACTCCTTGCTAAATATTAGAGGTAACATAATCATTTAAGGGCCCTCGTGGGCTTAACAACCAGTCAGTCATATCCCCCCAGAGAGCTAATCCTCCATAAAGGTTCTATGTTGTCCAACCCTTATCTGACCTAGGGTACCTGCAGAATGAAACCTGCAATTTGTTAGCACTAGAATTCACCTCCGGATTGCATCAAAGATAAGCCTAGTACCCATCATAATTTTATGTCATAGGTTGATTTTTTAAAGGAGTCAAATGGGCGCAGACGCGAGATAATATTGTTTTAACTCAGGAAACTGGACTAGCATGCGTAAGCAATGAGGTATGGAATCAAATTCAGTCATTAATTCGAAGTTAGGGTGGGTAGGAGGAAGACTTTGGTAAGAAAATATAGAGACATGTTGTGAACATCGGGTCTTCAGTAGCCTAAGGAAGAAAAACTGAAAACACAAGATCTTATTGGGTTCCAATTTCAATGAAACTGAAAGAAATCATGATGGTATTACAATCAACATCCATCATAACAAAATCAAAACAATTCATGAAAATAAATCATACATGAACTCTCTTAGTTCAGAGAAAAATAAGGCAGAGAAAGAAAGTTGACCTCCATTAATCCAGAAATCTCAAATCACAAGACATAACCAGAGAACCAAAGACTTCACTAAAACTTTACAATACGAGAGCTTAACTCTGCCATCAACCCTAACAAAATATCAAAACTGAGTATTTATACACAAAGAAACCTGCCAACACCAAGGGTGTGATCTAGCTACTTCATTCAAAGCTTCGTGTATGCACATTCTTCTGCTAGTTTTCACTTGCATTCTTCTATCAAACACGATATCATATTAGTATGGGTTTTGTAGGAAAATTCATTGACAGGGAGACCTCGGGTTGACAGCCTACCTCCATGGCTGGCGCTTCCATGCTTTCCATTTACAAGGTGAAACAAGGTTTCAACTACCTCCCCTATTTCCATTAACTAACTGCATTGGGATCGGGGCGAGGCCTGACACCCATGAATGTCCTAGGTGAGATTATGACTCCTTCGAGTCAATTCTGGCACCTCGAGGTCACGCATATCTTCCTCTGTGACCAACTCGGGTATTTTGATCCTTTGTGAAGCTCCTTTTCATATGACCCTAGGCTGCGACTGTGTTCCTAATTCCCAAGTGCTTCAGGATTTCGTGTTTCACGAGTTTGCATTGTGATCCCTGCTGAAATCCCTGAGTCGCGAAATCATGATTTCTTGGATCGGACGACATGTATCCTTTTGCGTTGGATGAACTTGATGAACATAGGAATTTTTGGACCTTGGGTCGTCATCACTTCTTACATCAGTTCCCCCCAAATGACTCTCTCTATGTTTATCTTGTGCCACGTACCTTTTGGGAATGGACGTTCAAGATCATTTCGGGACATCGCATGTCGTGAGTCTTCAACACTCTACCCTCCTACTTTCCCGACTCGTGAAATCGCGAAGAGATAATCCAATGGTATAGATCTCTCCTTTGATCAATGACTGCGATATTTTCATGATTTTGCATTTCGTGAGTTCCAAAGACTCTACTCTTTGACTACTTTGACTCATGAAATCGTGATTTATGTTAATCGTGCACCACGTGTCCTTCCAAAATGAATGGCTCTGATCATTTCGCAACTTCGTACCTCTCCTTGACACTAAACTTGGTGCAACTGTATGATCTCGATTACCCGATGGTCATCAATCCTCCCTGCCAAATGGATCTCCGCCGTCGAAAGTTGATCCTGCTCGCTCGCTTGATTTTATTTTATATCAGACTGCTTCAAGTGTTGCGCTTGGTGCTCACAATTGTGGCTTGTGAAAAAATTATTGGATGACTGGTTGAAGGCTCAGGAAAGCAGAGGATCAATGACAGAGGTAAAGAGAGAAGCGCTCAATTTTAGGGGGGGGGGAGGCTTAGGGTTGACACCTCTCTGGTAGGAAAAGAAGAAAACTATAGGCTGAAAGAAAAATCCTTACGACTGGGTCTGCAAAAGGAAGAGAGACGAGCAAAAAATAGACTTAGGTAGAAAACACAAACCCCTAAGGATTTGACAAGTTTATGTGATAACATTTGGCTCCACAAGGGATGACATGATCCCTGCGAGCTGCCAAGAACAAGTAGTTCCAGTGCCTTAGATTTGGGCTATAGAGTTTCCTATTAAAAGCAAAATAAACATAAAACAGGAATAGTATTTACAATGGTGGGACGTCGATTGTGTCTTTAAAAAAAAAAAAAATTCAGGAAGTGCCCATTTACTGGGCCATTAAAAACTTCATCACCCTCCAAATTCTATAACCTGTAAGTATTATTTGAAAGTGTCTCAAAATTTTTGAAGGGTCCAATGCAAAAGGATTCAAATTTACCATTCTTTCCCTTGTCCTATTTGGGCACATCCCATTTGAGCACTAGATCCCCCAACTGAAAATCCACCTTACTTCTTTTCCTGTAAAAGGCCTGCTTGATTTTCTGCTGACAGTCATGCACTCTATCCATCACCTACTCTCTATTCTGCTATATTTCTACCAGCTGATGAATTGTTCTGATCATATCGTTAGGTTCTACATGGCAGTCTTGGAAAAATTTCGCCACAGGTAGGGCAAGCTGAGAAGGCAAAATTGCTTTAGTCCCATTTACCAATTGGAAAGGAGAGATGCCCAAGGACATTTTTGTTTTCACTCTATCACCCCATAGAGAAAATTTGAGCTTTGAATCCCATTCTTTCGTGTTGTCCTCTAGAAATATTTTGATAATCTTTATAAATCCCTTGTTAGAGTATTCTACCAATCCATTTCCTTGGGGGTAGTAAGGAGTTGAGTGAATCAAGGAAATTCCAAACTACTCACAAAACTAGATTAATGGCTCAGCCTTGAAGGATGCATCATTATCAGTGACAATCATTTTCATACAACCAAATCTTGCCATAATATCTTCAAGAAAACCAATGATTACTCTGTGAGAGGCACTCCTTGTGGGGATAGATTCTATCCACTTGGTGAAATAATCTGTTGCAGTTAAGATCCACCTGTGCTGACCACTTGAAGGAGGATGAATCTCCTTAATAAATTCTATGCCCCATTGTTGAAAGGGTCCTAAAGCTACTACAGGCTTCAAAGGCAGAGACTTGAGCTATTTCTTCCCAGCAAATTTTTGACATTTAATACAAGCCCTAATTTTTGCACAGACATCAATGAACATAGTAGGCAAAAAATACCCAGCCTTGATAATTTTGTTGGTCATGGTTCTCCAGAAGTAATGTCCCACACATAGGCTATCATGAAAATCAAACATAATCTTTTGGGCCTCTAGTGGGTCTAAAAATATCAGAAGCATCCCCAAAGGGTCTTTCCAATACAAAGCATGCTCAAGAAGCCGATATTTAATTGTTTTGAGCTTAAGATCTCTTGCCTTGCTTTTTCCCATACCATATAAAGGTTGCAATTCTTGCAGAAAAAATATAATGTCTTTGTACCAGGTGCATTCTGCCAATGGGGGGATGTCTTGAGTGCTCTTATCAGACACTTCAGCCTGCTAATTTTCTCAGTGAGCATTGATGAAATTAACCTCCAAAGCTATACAATTAGACTCAACCAACAACTTTGCTAAACCTTGGCCTTTAGCTAGATCAATGGGTTTTATTTCCAGGTCAAATTCAAGGATTCTAGCAATCCACTTGCTCCTCCTCTCATCTATGTCAAGCTAGATGAGGATGTCCTTCACAGTAGTTGAAGGAACATATGCAATGATTTTTTAATGCAGGACAAAGAATCTAAAATCCTTGAGGTCTTTTTCCAAGGCATAGGTCTGCTTCTCCATGATGTCATATATGACTGTTGCATCTCTAAGTGCTCTACTGAAAAAAGAAATAGGTTACTCCAACCCTTTATCATTCTTTTGTAGTAAAACAACAGCCACCATATCAAATGAAGAAAAGGAAAAAATTAGGAAATCCTTGGAATAATAAGGACTGATAAGTACAGGTGCTTCAACTAGTGCCTTCTTGAATTGGTTGAAGGATTCTCTAGATTCAGCAGTCCATTTTACTTCATTCCCCTTCCTAAGCATGGTTTTGATATGCTTCACCAATTCAGCAAAATTTGAAACAAACATTCTCAGAAAGTTGATTTTGCCCAAGAATGATTGAACTTATTTCTTGGATCTGGGAAGTGATAAGGCTTGAATAGATTCTTCTCTGCTTGAATCAATCCTGACCCCCTCAGCTAATACAATGTGTCCCAACAATTTTCTTTCCTGCATGGAAAATAAAGACTTCTTGGGATTTAGGGAGAGACCAAACCGTCTGCATTTCTAGAAGACCCTTTTCAGATGTTGACAATGTTCTTTATCAAATTTGGAGAAGACTGTTATGTCATCCAGTTAGATGACCACAAGTTTATCCTTTTCTCTAATCAAGGCGATGCCCATGGCTGCCTGAAAGGTTGCTCCTGCATTCATTATTCCAAAGGGAATTTTGGCATACATAAATGTTCCCCAAAGGGTGGTGAAGGTCATCTTCTCTCTATCTTCGGGAAAAATAGATATTCGATTGTAGCCAAAAAATACATCAATCATGGAAATCTTGAATGAACCTGTTACCCTCTGCAATATATGTTCCATCTTTGGTAGGAGGTAATTATCCTTCTTTGAGCTCCTGTTCAGGTTTCTGAAATCGACACATAGTTTGATTTATCGATTATTTTTCCTTACCAGAATCAAGTTGTCCACCCATTCAGAATATCTCAAAGGGACAATGATTTGGTCATACAACAGCTTCTTTACCTCCCTTTCCATAATAGAAAGCAATATAGGATTTATTTGTCTTAATTTCTGTCTAAAAGTTTTAGCTTCCTCCTTCAGCGGAATCTTGTGCTCAATGAAACTGGTGTCATATGTTCTGAGGTCTTCATAGGTCCATGCAAACACATCTGAAAATTCCTTTAATAGATTATCATACTTAGCTCTCTGCTCCCTTGACAGGATACTTGACAACTTGACAAACTTTGGATCATCCTCTGTGCCAATATTACACTTGGATACATCAACATTCTCAGCTAGGACTTTAAACTGTACTGCCACATCCCTCCCATCAAAGAGTATTTCTAAAGGAATTATCCCCTTTGGAATGTGTTTACTAGGTAGTTGAACAATATGGTGATTAGCAATTTTATTTAAAAATACATCAGCAAGAGGGTCACCTTCGGAATCATGATCCTAGTCAATGTGTAATGGAGAGAACTCATCAACAGACTCAAGAAAAATTATGGTCTCAAGATCATCCTCAGACACCTTCCAATGGAGGATATTGTCAGATACAAAGGACCTATATCTAACCTCAATATCATACCTAAGCTTGGGTGGAAAAGGGATTCTAAAATTTCTTGTTGAAACAGCCAAAGAATCAGCCATTGTGTTTTCTTCTCTTGGAATAAATGAAATGTTGAAAGCTAAGAAGAAATTGTCAATTAGGTCCCACACCTCATTTATGTAAGTATTAAGCCTAGGTTTCTTGGATTGATAAACATTTTTTACCTGATGAACAATTAGTTCAGCATCTCCAAATACAACTAGCTCTTCAATCCCCATGTATTTCACAGCTCTTAAACCTAAAACAAGAGCGTCATACTCTGCCACATTGTTGGTAGCTTCAAATTCTAGTTTGTAGGAAAAAGTTATAGTCTCTTGACAAGGTGACACAAAAACCACTCCAACATCGGTTCCTTCTTTAGAAGAGGCTCTGTCGAAGAACATCTTCCACACAGAGGAAGTTGGGGAAGTTATTTCATGAAAATGAATGAGTTGCTTTTTTATTTCAAGAGGATCTTTAGGATCATCCGTGAGATGTAATAAACTAGACCCCAAATCAGTGTCAAGTGAAAATATAGGATGATTGGTGGGGTTTGTTTCATCACTAATAATATATAACAATTCAACTTCCCTGTAAAGTCTTCTATTCTCCCCTCGAAACATAGGAATGGTTGCCTATGAGAGGTCCATTTGCAAGGTTCCCCCCAATATCTTTATCCAATATCTAGATAGGAGCATTTTGAACTTAGGGGGAACATCAACCAATATGATATCCATGACTAGACTCTTCATCGACAACTGGAACAGGCACACAGCCAGGTCTTTGATAACCCCAAGGCACTTCACCTTCCTGGAATCAAAAGAATACAGGTCATGGTAAGATTTTGTAACTTCCAACTAGAGTTCTTCCATGACAATCTTAGGCATAATATTGTGGGATGCTATAGAATCCATAAAGCAGTTATGCAGCACCTTATCATGGATGTTCAATTAAGTGTATAAGGGGGGAGGGGAATCATCTCTATCTTCTACCAAAGGTCCTAATATGACAGTTGGCTTTTCATCTTGCAAATTGACTGATTCTGTGGGATGAATTGTGGGTTCAAGCATT
>ML799321.1:50368-60857 GCA_009831015.1 Picea engelmannii
TCGATTTCACTAAAACTATCAAACCCTTACAAAAATGGTTCGCAAGGATGTTGATTTTAAGTGTGATGACGAGCAAAAAAATGCTTTTAACAATATCAAGATTGCAATATGTCAAGCTCTGATGTTGCAAAGTCCCGACTTTATCAAATATTTGTTTCTCTATACTTTTGCCTCTGACCAATATTTAGTTGTAGTATTGAATCAGAAGGATGATGACAAAAATGAGGCACTGATATCATTTATGAGCACTAATATCCAAGGGGCCAAACTGAATTACCCTATTATAGAAAAATAGGCTTATGTGGTGTACAAAGAAGTAAAACATTTCAGGTCTTGCATCCTAAAAATCACACCAAATTCATTTTTCCTCATCCCACAGTCTGATCCCTATTCACTCAAAAAGAGATGGGGGAAAGAAGAGGAAATTGGATGCAGTTGTCCAAATTTTTTATCTAGATATAAAACCTGCCAAACTAGTTAAGGGATAGGGATTGTGTAAAGTGGTCGTTGAAGCCCAAGACCAAGTAAATGAAGACTCTAGGTGGGAGAATAAATTGGCGTTATGGTGTAGTGAATCTTTATATGTTCCCCTAGGGCAGGAGTCTTGGTATGTAAAACTAGTTTATCTCTTACATCATGGGAATTTCCTAGAAAAACTAAACCCTAAGGAAAGGAGAGCTCTCATTCTGAAATCAACACAATATTGCCTCATAAATTTGATACTTTTTCGCGTAAATTATGATGTGGTGATTTTTAGATGTCTCGAACGTGAATATGCAAGCAAGGTGATGAAGGAGCTCCATGATGGTCGTGCAAGTGCACACTTTGTAGGGAATACCACCTCTTACAATATATTAAGAGTATATTGTTACTGGCCTACTCTATTTAGAGACGCTCAGACATACGCTAGAAACTGTAAAACTTGTCAAATAAGCGTAGGGAGGGAAAAGAGAGCAATTGTTCCACTCCAACCAGTGGCCATATCCGAAACATTTGATTAATGGGGGTTAGATGTCCTAGGGAATATTACCTCGAGTTCTTCAAAACAACATAGATACATACTGACTTCTATGGACTATTTTATGAAATGGGCAAAGGCCATCCCTCTGACTCACATGAATGAAAAGGTGTTAATCCAATTCAAAGAACAATAGTTGATCATAAGGTTTGGTATGCCTTGTGTTCTTCTTTTTTACAATGCCTCTTAATTTTATTCCACCCTATTATAGATTTTTCTCTATACAAAGAAATCATAATCAAATACTCTGAAAACTACTATCCACAGGGGAATGGAGTGGAATAATCAACCAATAAGAACCTAGTGACGATCATGAAGAAAACAATTGCAGACAATCAAAGGAATTGGCATAGTTCACTTCATAATACCTTATGGGCCAATAGAGTAACACCCAAGTAAGCTATAGGGAACTCCCCATACTTTCTGGTATACGTACAATAATCCATTCTCTTGAACGGGTTATATCTTCCATTTCTTCAACTTGCTTGGGGATCTAGAGGAAATCCCTCATTGGTTATTCTATAGAGAATTGATTCCCTCCTCATTCTGGAAGAAGAAAGGGAGAAATCAAAATCAAATTTTTTCTCTCATCAACAAATAGTTAAAAGATGGTTTGACAAGCATAAGGCCAGAGAGAAGAATTTTGAAGTAGGAGACTTAGTCCTGAAATGGGATAGAGAAAATGAACCAAAGGGAAAACATTGAAAGTTTCAGAATCTATGGCTTGGAACTTTCTAGGTAGCTGAGAAACTTGGGGAAGGAACGTATCAGTTGCAAAATCTGAGGGGGGAACTCGACGCCCTACCGGTGAATGGCCAAGCCCTAAAAAAATATTTATGTCAAAAAACAAATGTGTGTGTGTGTGTGTGTGTTTTTATGTTATTCTATGATTAGGATAACTGTGTAAGTGCTAGGTAGACTGATTACATAGTCCTTTATTTATGTTTTTCTTTTGTGTGGTATTTTTGTGTAATAAATTTGTGTTTCGCAAGGAACTGGTTGACCTTAATCGACATGGTGTAGAAAAATATGTTCCTGACTCACACTTACGTGCAACACAAGAAACGTTGGGAAAATTACATTTTTCTTAAAAGATTTTTGTATCTGACCTTTGCAAATAAACGAACTTGGAAAGTGATGAATTGTCCACCTAGTGTTCTAGTAAAACCTAAAGGGAAATATGGCAAGTTGAAAAGGACCACATGTACCTCTAGACAGGGCTAGGAATAATTTCACCTTAACCATCGTATCTTGCAGATAACAAACGTTGTCCTCTCCTACTCACCGAGGGAATCTCCGCCAAAAAAATAAATCAATTATATCAAATGAGTGCAAAGTAGGAGAGGGTATGTAGATAAATCTTTCAGGGCTATGGATGCTTGCTGGAAGCGGAGAAAGGTTTGTGACATCAGGGTGACTATGTCGAGTCTATGGACGATCGTTGGAAGAAGAGAAACATCGCAACAAGAGAATGGTGATACCTAAAAGGCCCAGTGCTAGTGAATGATTTACTCAGGTCTTATCAAAAAGGGGCATGGGTCATGGTCAAGAGGAACGAAGGTGGAATAAAGGTTGAAACTCCATAGGTGTGCCCACATTCATGAACCGGGGGAATTGTAAATGCAATGATAGGAGAGACTCTGATAAAAGAAAAACTAGTTAGGTTCTTAACCAGCTTCTGCATCAGCTAAGCCCAAGGAAGGAACAAAGATTATTATTTCACCCAGTAAATCACCATTTGTTAAGCACACAACCCACCCTAAAACCCTTATGAAATTTTATCACTTTTGGGGTACCACTTTTTTATTTTACTGTCTGAATTGAGTTCACTATGGGGGGGATGGTTTTTTTTTTCATGAGTCTTATCGATCAAGTCAGATTTTTTTGAACTTGTTAAATTAAGCATTGTTTTTAAAATAAATTGGCATTCTAACTAAGAATCTACAACTAACATTGTGACTAATGCGCCTTTGTTTGGCATCGGAAAATTTAAAACAGATAAAGTGGCCACACAGTTACACTAATCATCGATCGTCGATGCACCATATGCATCGGTATAAGGCAGAGTTGGTTTGTGTCAGTTATTTTCCACGAAGATTCAGGAGATAGTCAATCCCCATCAACGTTGGTAAGGTATGGTAGAGATATAAATTGACAAAATCCATGAAAAACCTCCGATAGTTGATGACCGATGCACCTTCTCTAGGTCATGGAAATCTAAAAGGGTTAAAACATTGATTTTTTCTACGTTAAACATATCACAGATCACTGACCCCCGATACACTTTCGACATCGGGAAATTTTCGAGAGGGTTAATCTAGGATCACTTAGGTAAGCTTATCGTCAATCATCAATCCTTGAAAAATTTTAGCGTCAGCAAGACATGATCGAGTTTTAGAACGTTTAGCTTAAGAAAAGTATCAATTCTGAATAACACGGGTAAACGAAGACGCTGGTCTCAAGTGCCACATGTCTTTGTCGCTTAAGGGTGTCGTATGGCCTAGTATCATCCTGAATCATCTTAAGGTTCCCTATGTCCTAGTCACACCTCTGAGTCAGCCTTTCCATGTCAACCCTATATGGCATGATCATTGGGAATCATATATTTTTGCAAGGATTTTTCAACGACAAGTGCTTAAAGAGAAACACCAACCCCGACCCACCAGCCAGATTAGCAAAACGATGGGATGTTTTTGGCACGAGATACAATCAAATTATGTCATTTAATAGGCCAGCTAATGCTTCACAACACATACATTTCTACTCAGTGCTTTGATTGAATGATAGGAATTTGAAATCACCAATAGACCATGTTATATCTCACACCGCACTGTCGACTTACGATCGAATTTAAATTTAAAAGAAATGATGATCTAGCAGCAGATTTTGTAGAACCACACTCATATTTTGAATTATGGTTGATGCGACAAGGTAATCTAATCCCTATTTAAGTTACTATAACGACTTTCAATACTTTCATTCTATGCACAAGTTCAAATTATAGAGCATCCGAAGAATAAAAAAAAGTGTCTCGAGACTATGTTGATTCTCAGATTATCAAAACAAGGTTAAACAAGCAACATGGGTATGTGTTAAAGTTTATCAATTCGGCAGTCATGATTTTTGATACATGAATCTAATTTACTACACATTCCCTAACTATGTTCTAGCTGTAGGGAAAATGCCTCTAAGAAATCCAAAAACCAGGTGCTCGATGAGAGAACCTAAGAAAAAGGAAGTGGAAACATGTGAAGTTTCTTCTCCTGGTACTACGAGGTAGTTGGAATACGCTCCCAGGGCAGAGCTGATCATTAAAACCTCAATGAAGAAAAAATTTATTCAACCTTCATTCTTTGGCGATACAGAAGAAAACACTAGGTCCAAAATAATTCTCCGATAGTGGATAGACCTATTCAATAGGATCAGTTGGGAGGAGTACCCAGAGTGTATCCCACACAATGACCCATTTGTAAGTTCACTTGACAACCAGGTGTTCCAAAATATCTGATGGTCATACTTATGCATGGTATCCTATAGAACTTTGGTTTTCCCATACATTGAGGTTTTCAAGTGGTTAATCGATCATACAAACAAGAAGAAATTCCTAATCAACGATGAGAGTGGCGGGTTTGTCATAGTTTTCCACCTGACAGAATTATAGAAGTACTACAAACTCAGGGACCCAGAGGAACAACTGAACATATAAATCATGGTGAAGTTCTATGAATTCCATGACACTAGTCAGTTGATGGCCTCATGGTGGAAGGAGGACAAGAAGTTTACAAACCAAAGAAACAACTGGTATGGGATAGTTAACTTGAGGGAGCCATATATCTACTTAATGGCTCTCATCTGTCGACTATATGGAGAGAAGGACTACTCCAAGTTTCATAAGCATGGATTCCTCCAACATACACTATAGAGAACTTTGGTAGAAGCCTCAATTGGTCTGTGTACAATAATATTAGACGCCGAAAGAGGGGGAATCACCCACTTTCCACATGGCCTCATACCTTCTCGATGTTATCTGTGTGAGAAATTTATTCATCAGCATGAACTTAAGCTGGCATTTTGCAGAGCTCCCTGGTCATGTTTACTTTATCATACTATGGCAGAACAGGTACAAAAAATCCTACGCTCTTATTTGTGATGAATTCATCACCTGAATTTATTTTATTGTATTTAAAAAGGAATCCTCAAGACTATCTGCAACAACTAAGAAAATGGTAGAGAAGGTAGGCCACTAGTATTTAGATGAATATGTAACCTATATCAGGGTGTCCAGGGCCACCAAAGCACTGCATATACTCCCTTCCCATATCCAAGATCGGCTCATTGTGGGAGAAATATGATATCTTGCAGGGCTATAACACCACACTAGTCAAGGACAATAAGAGAGATTCCATACCCTATGACTTCCATGTGGGGTTTTATTTGGTAAAGGACACTACTCAAGACAAAACATAACGGCTAAGTTATCTTGAATTTAGGTTCCTAATAGGTCGATTTCACAAGAATGACCCTAAAGGCATGGTCCCCCAACATGCTTCACAAGTATCATCATGTTGGGCATACACGCATGACCAATTTGAGGATGAAATTTTCACAAAATGTGCTCAGGACTGGGAAGGTAGTACAAAGGATGGCCAACCTAGACATGACCTAGTTCAAGGCTATGAGCATGTACGAGTAGGTGGAGAAAATAGACAAATCGGCTCAAGAGTCTCTTAGAGTGAGGGAAGAAGTTTGAGCAACAAAGACCACAAAGGAAAAAAGGAGAGGATTTATGTTACTAGAGGGAGCCCATAGAATCATTGACTAGTTATAGAAATATCTTGATCTCTTAGAGATGATGAGGATCCCCTCGGACAACCCAATCACAATAAGAGGATAGCCAAGTGGCTTAGAACCAATGCAACTTGAAGAAATCACCGGGCTAGAAAACCCTGAAGTTCCATTACTACAGATCAGATCACCATGGATAATTCCAACCTATACTAAGGAATTAAGGATGTTGGGTGGGACAGGTGCACCAAATCGCCTATTTGATGTGATAACCATACATGATGATGAGGAAAGTTCAGAGGTTTCACCGATAACCTCGATACCAATAACAGAGGAGAAGGAACCTAAGAAATCATCCACCCCAAGTCTCGATGCTCTGTTTCAGGACCTCCCGTAGAGAGACTATGAGGTCAAAACTTCCTTAGTCATTGAGTTGCTCAACCTATCGGGGACCCCGAAAGACAACTTGAAGGATGAGCTAGGATCAAGTGGTCAGAAAGAAGAAATTCCATGACGAGAAATAGACACTTCGATAGTCGATTACCAAGTAAGTATCGAACCTACCCCTGGTTCTTCCATTTTGGTCGATGCCTCACCAATCGATGAACAACAAATGGAGGTTGAGCCATAGGGACATATGAAATAAGTTTAGGAACCAATCCTAGATTAGATACATAATCGAGAGACTGAGAAATAATCTAACCTAGCGAGAACAAAAAAACCATGAACCTCTTGATGAGGTCGCCGACATACAAGCGATCGCCTATGATAGAAAGAAAAAATCCATCATGAAGATGACCACTAAGAAGAGAGGTCTTGTGCTAGATAGATCAATTCTCATCACTACCGAGGAGAAGTTTCTCAGCACTGAACATTCCAAGACATTCAAGCTTATCGGCGTAGGGATGGCTATCACGGATGCCACATTGGATAGAGAAAGGAGGGATGAAAAGGCATTGGTCTCCACGCTAAAGGAGTTGGAGCATTTGTTCCATTTAGAGAAATAATATCAAGACTCAACACAGGCCATGGTGTTCCTAAGGAGTGAGTTCCAAGACGCTTATACATAATTCACAAGTGAACGACACCTTTTCACCACAGGCATAGCCAATTTCCAAGAAGATACCCTTATGGTACAAGAGACCTACAAGGACATGGAGAGGTGGTATGAAAAAGATCATCAAACAATAGAAACGATCAATTACATCAACATAGTACAAAAGGGATGAGTCACCGAAGAGCATGGTTTGTGGGTTCTAAGGGATAGCAACATAGATCGTATTATGAAAGAGGCCAAATACTAGGTTAAAATGGCCCATGAACCTCAGCGGGAGATTCAGAAGAAGTGGGTCGAGTGAGAAAAGGATTGGGAAAATATTAATTGGGAGATGAAAGGCATTAGTGTAACACCCCAGGTTTTGAACATCCATTTTTAAATAATGTATTGTTACAATCTTGAGAGGCGAGAGTGCCCAAACAATTATTAAAAGGCCAGTGTGCCCAAGACATGTAATGTTTTATCATTTTTAATAACAAATACATCATTGGTTGCTAGACGGACAAGGACTAGAGTTATAGGGGTCTATGATTCCACAAGAGAGGGGGATTGAGGGACTAAGTGTTTATTCCTATCTTTTTTAATTACCCTTTTGTCTAAGGGAGGGGATCAATAATGTGAGCTTCTTGGGGAAAGCCAAGAGGTTCTTGTTTTCCCCATGAGGTTACTTAAAACCACCTCTGGTGTAATGGGGGGGTTCGACTGATGGCTTGTTCAATAATTCCCTATCCATTCACCCATTGTTTCCCTCACACACTCCCATGCACACACTCCCATTCACCCTCTGACCCATCCATCGATCCATCATGATCCACGTCTTGGCTTATGAAAGGGAACGGAGCTGCTGAATAATTAGCCACAGGATAGTTGGTTGTGGTTGTCACTGGTATGATCCAACCATGACCTGGGGGATTGCATGTCTGAAATGCATTGGCATGTACCCTGTTTTTCTCACAACTACGAGTCCTGAGAGTTACAGCATTGATATTCTAGACCAGTTGTGTTGGAATCCCTGGCAGGAAAGAGAAGGACTACCTGATGGACTGCATGGTAGAGAAGGGTGGAGTTCCATTCTCTCGGGTGGCACAGGCTGGGTAGAAGAGAGCTAGGTACTTGGATTGTTGTGCATGCTAGAAAACTTGTGAGAGCTTGAGAGCTAACTGGTTTGAGAACCCAAGTAACACTCTGGAACCGTCCTTGTGGATTCATAGCCCTGGCCTGAGGGTGACACTATTGTTGATATTTGGAGCAGTGGTGTCTATGGTTGGGTGGAACTTCCTTGGTCTGCAGCCAATTGGTGTCGCCTTATATAAAGATAAGTCCTCTCTCTTATTATTATTATTATTTGTTTATGAATTTTGTTTTGTTGTATTTTTAATTATTGCTAATTGAATATTTAGAACATGCATGCTTGTTGTATATTACTATGAATGTCGTTAATTCTCTTATCTTATGCATATTTAATAAATAAAGAAGGTATCAGTATGAGAAAGAAGTCCCAAGGAGGGATTTAAGGTAGTGTACCTGACCTGTGGGTGGCTGAGTATGTTATAGTTTGGTATCAGAGCTTCTAGTTGAAACATCGGGCCGGTATGGGCCGAGTCTGTTGGTTAGAGCCTCGTGGTTGAGATTGAACTCTGACCATGAAATTAAAAATAGCAGGAGGAATGGTGTTGCAAAGGCTACACATGAGACATAATGTCATAGATCCTTTGTAAGGGTTCAAAGGATTGTGACCATCCCTTTTGAATTTGGGAGCGATAGCCACTGTAAGATTAGGAGATATCTAGGATCGTTGGATCGGAGGACAGGTGAACAAGGATCATCTGATGAAAATAAATAAAGGGATAAGGTCACGACCGTCGGATCCCATTGAAGAGAGAGATCAACGGCCAACAGGCATTGTGGGGAACCGAGTTGCACGAGAGATAATTTCCCAAGGAAATCCCGCAATCCAAACCACAGTTTCACCGAGGGATTATGTGTCAGCATCAAGAGAATTGCAGGGTGAAAATAAGGTTACTCCAAACCTTCGATGCATGCCCCCACAAATTTGAAAGGCGTGCAGTGATGTGATAGATTAGGGCTCAAACATCAAAACTTTGAATAGCCAAAGTAGCTGGCAACCATCGATCCATAGGAGGACATGCGTCAACCGATCGTGTGCTCCGGGTGAAAGCACTTTAGGAAAGAGCAAGCGAGGAGAAGTTGAGAGTTGAAACTCCTAAAGCCCGAAGAGTCGGAGAGCTGAAGTAAACGTCACATGTCATATCATCTAAAGTATATCCTGACCATCGATCACCAAGAGGTTACGTTTTAGTATATTAGTAACTCCGAAGGAATCCATTCGAGAGGTTGTCAGTTGGGATTTGAGACTCCCAAAGCCTAGAGAGCCAGAGAGCTAAAGCAAACCTTGACCATTCAATCATCCGAGAGGATCTCATCGATTGATATGTCGAGAGCCACGCGTCACCATATCCATGACTTCGGATAAAATCTAGTGGGGCCAGATAAGTTGAAATTTGAGATTTTCAAAGTCTAGAGTCCTAAAGGAATCATATTCGTCAATCTACAAGAGACACATGGTGGTAGATCACGAGCTCCGGATAAAAAAAAATTCAAGGAAAATGGTTGAAGTTTGAGATCTCCGGAGCCCCGAAGTAAAACATAGTTGTCAGATTGAGGAGGACATGTGGAGTAGATCCATGGACTCTGGATGAAGACCCAAAGTGAATATTGGTCGTTCATTCTAGGAGGACACATGGCGACAAATTGGTCAGTTTATGAATTCAGAGTTTGGGAGAATTGGATGTGTGCTAGTTTGAAAACTCTCGAAGCCCGAAGAGTCTAAGTGATGGGGCACGATGATGTCACCTATAGGTGATGTGGACCCTGGAATCCCTGAAGTGATGTGGCTTGCAGACATCACCTAGAATGACATGGACACATTGGATGTGTGCCATGTGTTAGTAATATTTGAGCTTTTGGAATATTGAAAAGTTGATTAGAACGTGACATGTGTCACCCTCCTAATAGTTCCATGTGTCTTCTTCCAGCATTTTGCCACATGGTAATAGATCGTGCAGTCCAGAAGACTGGGAACTCCAGAAGGGAAAGATGTGATAGGTTACGTTGGGTTGAAAACTCCTAAAGGCCCAAAGGCCAGAGTATATATCGACGATTGATTCCATAAGACACGCATCGAAGGATCTTCGACTTCGAGTGAAAGCACTTCGGGAGAAAGTGAAAGAGGGAAGTTTGAAACTTCCAAAACCTAAAGAGCCAAAGGAATTCATAGTTGTTGATATGTGGGAGGACACACATCGGTATATCATGAACTTTGGGTAAAAGCGTTCTAGGAGGAGGCAAGTGAGGAAAGTTGAGACTTCTGAAGTGTGGATTCCTGAAGTGAATCTCAATCATTGATCGTGAAAGTGGATGAGTATCATTGATCTGGTCCTGGTTGAAAGTCCCGAAGTCCGAAATCTCTTGGCAATTGTTGTTTCATCTAAGCACAGATTCATGGCCTTGGTCATATGCAGATTGAGAGATGAGGAAAGGAGGGATAAGGGAAGAATTGGTTGTCCCCGAGACAGAAAAGTGATAAGGGAGGATTTAGTCATGGTTTC
>ML799321.1:83423-96227 GCA_009831015.1 Picea engelmannii
AATCGCTCTCACACACCCAAGAAACCCTCAATGGCGGAAGAAAAGAAAAACGATGGAGCAGACGATCCTATCAGTCTGTTTCTTGAGCAAGCTCTCACGCGACAAAGGGACGAAATGATGGAGAATTTTTCCCACATCCTTCAATGCCTACCGATAAAATTAGGCACATCTTCATCAAGCGACCACTTTGGAGGCACATCACCTTTCAAGGTACATGTTAATTTTGATATTCCCGTATTTGAAGGTCAAATATATGCAGATGCCCTAGATAAATGGTTAAATTTGCTAGAAGGTTATTTCTCCGTTCATAATTTTTCAGACAAGGAAAAGATCACCTTCGCACTCCTTAAGGCTCTCCCCCATGTCAAACATTGGTGGGAAACTTACTGGCAGTAGAGTTCCATAGAGGATTCTGGAATATATGGGGTCGAGCCCACTTGGAAATTTTTTGTGGATGCGGTAAAGGAACAGTACTACCCTGTTGGAAACTATGACGAACAGTACATGAGATGGACCACACTACGGCAAGAGAAGGGCCAATCAATTCTGGAGTTCACCAATAGCTTCCATATCTTGTGCACCAAGCTAGGTATCAAAGACTCTCAACGCCATTTGGTTCTAAAATACCATGGGGCTCTACACAGATACATCCAAACTAAAATGGATTTTTTGGACATCTCATCACTCGGTGTTGCCTATTGATATGCTGTTAAAATCGAGCAGAAATTTAAGCACCAGAGAAAATGGGAGTTCGGGTATGCAAATCCACAACAACCAAAGTATGACAAAGACAACCCTAACAAACAGTCTCTCGAAAACCAGTCCAAGCCACAGGAAAAGAAGGGTCATGGGAAGACAAAGAAGGACACCAGAAAATGGTGCGATTTCCACAAAAGCCCCTGGCACAACACCGATGAATGTGACTCAAAATAGTCATTGGTGGCCAAGATCAAAGACAAGGGGCCGAACCCTGATTCAGTATCTGATTCTAGAAATACTAGTAAAAGAAAGATCATCAACGCAGACCCCACTCCTATTGTCGCGACCACAACAATTCAACCAGAAGAACCAATAGATCCAAAAGAGGGGGAGCTCCTTTTTCATTCACATATGTGGGTGAAGGGGACCGTGCGGCATTTTATTGTTGATAGTGGAAGCCAGAAGAACCTCATCTCAACAGAGGTCTTCAAATAGTTGGGATTGTCGACAATACCACACCTGCAACCATACAGCAATGGGTGACTTCACCAAGGACGAGAGCTTCGTGTCAGCCAACAGTGTCAATTGTCATATGGAATCCAACCCTTCAAGGATTAGGTATTATGTGATGTTTCCCCACTGGATGTATGTGATATTCTCTTATGCTAGCCATATATGTGGAAACGCCATGCTATCTATGAGTCTCGAACCCGTAGTGTCATTATTACTCTGGGTGGTCATCTCTACAGGATACCAGAGGTAGTTCCAACTACTGCCCCACCTAAACAGTGCCACAAGGTAGTATCTCATACTACAAAATTCATCTTCTCCACAATCTATTCAAAGGGTGAACAGAAGGATACTGCAGCCATCACAGCTTCGACCAAAGCACCTTCTATCAAAAAGAAGCAGGTCGACAAGGTTGCAGCAAAGCATGAAGATTCCTTCTGCACACAGTCATATAAAATAGCCAGACTGGTTAAAAAGGTCCAAACCTTCTAGCCATAGGTTCATGACAAACTTCCACAAACTAAGCAGCGTGACTTCTCCAGCAAGCGAAACAGCTCACCAAGATGCAGATTCAACAAATGCTTTTCCCTCTCCCCCGGGAACTCAATGCAATGGAGACCATTGCTTCCTAAGGAGGGAGGATTGATCCAGGTGGATATTGGTGGCCACCCACCTTTTCTAAATGGATCAAAACAGTTTTCTGGCCATTTTGGGAATTTACTATTTTTAGTAGGTTTTAACTTCCGGGGCCATTTTGAGGGTCCAAATGAAGGTTTTTCAGGATAGAGGTTCTCAATGATATCCAAAGGCATGATTGAGTCCCCAGAATGAATCTCATCGACAATACCTTTCCAACGGGCTATCACATGCCTAAAACAAAGATTGTATGCAAAAGTTACGACCCCGGGAAGTTGATGTACTCACTTACCCAAACGGGGCACACTTGACTTTTGGCGTTTCATCTCCTAGGGTTAGGTTTTTGGATGTCTAGGACTTTTGGCATTTCCATTTATTGTAAAAGGGCCTTTAGAGCCTCATTGTAATCATCTTCTTATGAAAGCAAGTAGCCGTCACATCTCTTCTCAGAGATAAGCTGCCACCATTCTAGCGAGTCTGTTACTCTGTATTTTTACAATCTCTGTACATTTCTCTGATTAATAGAAATCGTGTATTACTGTATATCTATGTTTATGGTTTCATCTCTGATACATTTCTATTATATTATTGAATATCTGCCATATCTCTGTGCATTTCTTTATTATATCTCCGCTCTCATTTCGTGCCGAAAATAATCTAGATCAATGGTATCAGAGTAGGTTGCTCTTGATAATTTTTCAGTGCATGTCCCCAACGAGGTCCGAGTATAGAAAGTTGGGTCTCAAGCTTGTATCTCTCAAGGAAGATCTCTCTCACACACCCAAGAAACCCCTAATGGCAGAAGAAAAGAAAAGCGATGGAACAAACGATCCTATCAGTCTGTTGCTTGAGAAAGCTCTCACGCGACAGAGGGACGAAATAATGGAGAATTTTTCCCACATCCTTCAATGTCTGCTGATAGCATCAGGTGCATATTCATCAAGCAACCACTTTGGAGGCACCAAAGCTTTCAAGGTATAGGTTAATTTTGATATTCTCATATTTGAAGGTCAAATAGATGCAGATGCCCTAGATAAATGGTTAAATCTGCTAGAAGGTTATTTCTCTGTTCATAATTTTTCAGAAAAGGAAAAGATCAGATTCGCACTCCTTAAGGCTCTCCCCCATGTCAAACATTGGTGGGAAACTTACTCGGAGCATATTTACACAGAGGATTTTGGAATATATGGGGCCGAGCCCACTTGGGAATTTTTTGTGGATGCAGTAAAGGAACATTACTACCCTGTTGGCAACTATGAGGACCAATACATGAGATGGACCACACTATGGCAAGAGAAGGGCCAATCAGTTACGGAGTTCACCAATAGCTTCCATACCTTGCTTACCAAGCTGGGTATCAAAGACTCTAAATGACATTTGGTTCTGAAATACCGTGGGGCTCTACACAGATACATCTAAAATGAAATGGAATTTATGGACATCTCATCACTCGATGCTGCCTATCGATATGCTATTAAAATCGACCAGAAATTTAAGCACCAGAACAAATGGGAGTTCGGGTCTGCAAATCCACAATAACCAAAGTATGACAAAGACAACCCTAACAAATAGTCTCCTAAAAACCAGTCCAAGCCATAGCAAAAGAAGGGTCATGGGAAGGCAAAGAAGGACACCGAAAAATGTTGTGATTTCCACAAAAGCCCCTGGCACAACACCGACGAATGTCACTCAAAACAGTCATTTGTGGCCAAGATCAAAGACAAGGAGCCGAACCCTGATTCAGAATCTGATTCTAAAAATACTGGTGAAAGACAGATCATCGACATAGACCCCACTGCTATTGTCGTGACCGCAACAATTCAACCAGAAGAACCAATAGATCCAGAAGAGGGGGAGTGCCCTTTTCATTCACAGATGTGGGTGAAGGGGACCCCGCTGCATTTTATTGTTGATAGCAGAAGCCAAAAGAACCTCATCTCAGCAGAGGTCATCAAGCATTTGGGATTGTCGACAACACCACACCCGCAACCATACAACATTGGGTTGCTTCGTCAAGGACAAGATCTTCGTGTCAGCCAGCAGTGATGATTGTCATATGGCATCCAACCATTCAAGGATGAGGTATTATGTGATGTTCCCCCACTGGATGTCTGTGATGTTCTCTTGGGCCAGTCATATATGTTGAAATGCCATACTATCTATGACTCTCGACCCCGTAGTGTCATTATCACTCTGGGGGGTCATCTCTATAGGATACCAGAGGTAGTTCCAACTACTGCCCCACCTAAACAGTGCCACAAGGTAGTATCTCATACTACAAAATTCATCTTCTCCACAATCTGTTCAAAGGGTGAACAGAAGGATACTGCAGCCACCACAGCTTCGGCCAAAGCACCTTCTATCCAACAGAAGAAGGTCGAAAAGGTTGCAGCAAAGCATGAAGATTCCTTCTGCACATAGTCATCTAAAATAGCCAAACTCGTTAAAAAGGTCCAAACCTTCTAGCCACAGGTTCGTGACAGATTTCCACAAACTAAGCAGCGTGACTTCTCCAGCAAGACAAACAACTCACCAAGATGCAGATTCAACAAATGCTTTTCCCTCTCCCCCAGGAACTCAATGAAATTTATACCATTTCTTCCTAAGGAGGGAGGATTGATCCAATTGGATATCAGTGGCCACCCACCTTTTCCAAATGGCTCAAAATAGTTTTTTGGCCATTTTGGCAATTTACTATTTTTAGTAGGTTTTAACTTCCGGGGCCATTTTGAGGGTCCAAATGAATTTTTTTCAAGATCGAGTTTCTAAATGATAGAATAAGGCATTATTGAGCCCCCAAAATTAATCTCCTTGACAATACCTTTCCAATGAGCTATCACACGCCTAAAACGGAGATTGTATGCAAAAGTTACGACCCCAGAAAGTTGATGTACTCGCTTACCCAAACGGGGCCCACATGACTTTTGGCGCTTCATCTCCTAGGGTTAGGTTTTTGGATGTCTAGGACTTTTGGCATTCCCGTTTATTGTAAAAGGGCCTTCAGATCCTCATTGTAATCATCTTCTTGTGAATGCACGTAGTCGTCACATCTCTTCTCAGAGATAAGCTGCCACCATTCTAGCGAGTCTTTCACTCTGTATTTTTACAGTCTCTGTACATTTCTCTGATTAATAGAAATCGTGTATTAATGTATATCTATGTTTATGGTTTCATCTCTGATACATTTCTGTTATATTATTGAATATCTACAATATATCTGTGCATTTCTTTATTATATCTCTGCTCTCATTTCATGCCGAAAATAATCTAGATCAGTGGTATTAGAGCAGGTTGCTCTTGATCGTTTTTCAGCGCATGTCCCCAACGAGGTCCGAGTATAGAAAGTTGGGTCTCAAGCTTCTCTCTCTTGAGGACAACCTCTCTCTCACACCCAAGAAACCCTCAATGGTGGAAGAAAAGAAAAATGATGGAGCGGACGATCCTATCAGTCTCTTGCTTGAGCAAGCTCTCACGCGACAGAGGGACAAAATGATGGAGATTTTTTGCCACATCCTTCAATTCCTGCCGATAGCATCAGGCGCATCTTCATCAAGCGACCACTTTGGAGGCACCTCACCTTTCAAGGTACAGGTTAATTTTGATATTTCCATATTTGAAGGTCAAATAAATGCAGATTCCCTAGATAAATGGTTAAATCTGCTAGAAGGTTATTTCTCTGTTCATAATTTTTCAGATAAGGAAAAGATCACCTTCGTACTCCTTAAGGCTCTTCCCCATGTCAAAAATTGGTGGGAAACTTACTCGGAGAAGAGTTCCACAAAGGATTCTGGAATATATGGGGCCGAGCCCACTTAGGAATTTTTTTTGGATGCGGTAAAGGAACAATACTACCCTGTTGGCAACTATGAGGACTAGTACATGAGATGGACCACACTACGGCAAGAGAAGGGCCAATCAGTTCTGGAGTTCACCAATAGCTTCAATACCTTGCGCAACAAGATAGGTATCAAAGACTTTGAATGACATTTGGTTCTGAAATACCATGGGGCTCTACACAGATACATCCAAACTGAAATGGATTTTCTGGACATCTCATCACTCGGTGCTTCCTAACGATATGCTGTTAAAATTGAGCAGAAATTTAAGCACCAGAACAAATGGGAGTTTGGGTTTGCAAATCCACAACAACCAAAGTATGACAAAGAAAACCCTAACAAACAATCTCCCGAAAACCAGTCCAAGCCATAGGAAAAGAAGGTTCATGGGAAGACAAAGAAGGACACCGGAAAATGGTGTGATTTCCACAAAAGCCCCTGGCACAACACCGACGAATGTCGCTCAAAACATTCATTGGTGGCTGAGATCAAAGACAAGGAACCAAACCCTAATTCAGAATCTTATTCTGAAAATACTGGTAAAAGACAGATCATCGACGCAGACCCCACTGTTATTGTCGCAACTGCAGCAATTCAACCAGAAGAACCAACAGATCCAAAAGAGGGGGACTGCCTTTTTCATTCACAGATGTGGGTGAAGGGGACCCTGCTACATTTTATTGTTGATAGCGGAAGCCAGAAGAACCTCATCTCAGTGGAGGTCATCAAACAGTTGGGATTATCGACAACACCACACCCGCAACCATACAGCATTAGGTGGCTTCACCAAGGACAAGATCTTCATGTCAGCCAATAGTGTCGATTGTCATACGACATCCAACCCTTCAAGGAGGAGGTATTATGTGATGTTTCCCCACTGGATGTCTGTGATGTTCTCTTGGTCCAGCCATATATGTGGAAATGCTATGCTATCTATGAGTCTCGACCCCGTAGTGTCATTATTACTCCGTGGGGGTCATCTCTACAGGATACCAGATGTAGTTCCAACTACTTCCCCACCTAAACAGTGTCACAAGGTAGATCTCATACTACAAAATTCATCTTCTTCACAATCTATTCAAAGGGTGAACAGAAGGATACTGCAGCCACCACAGCTTCGGCCAAAGAACCTTCTATCCAACAGAAGAAGGTCGACAATGTTGCAGAAAAGCATGAAGATTCCTTCGGCACACAGTCATCTAAAATAGCCAGACTGGTTAAAAATTTCCAAACTTTCCATCCATAGGTTCGTGATAGATTTCCACAAACTAATCAACGTGACTTCTCCAGCAAGACAAACAGCTCACCAAGATGTAGATTCAACAAATGCTTTTCCCTCTCCCTCGAGAACTCAATGCAATGGAGACCATTTATTCCTAAGGAGGGAGGATTGATCCAGGTGGATATCAGTGGCCACCCACCTTTTCCAAATGGCTCAAAACAGTTTTCTGGCCATTTTGGCAATTTACTATTTTTAGCAGGTTTTAACTTCCGGGGCCATTTTGAGGGTCCAAATGAAGGTTTTTCGAGATCAAGGTTCTGAATGATAGATGAATGAATTATTGAGCCCCCAAAATGAATCTTCTCTAAAATACCTTTCCAACGAGCTATCACACGGCTAAAATGGAGATCGTATGCAAAAGTTACAACCCCGGGAAGTTGATGTACTCACTTACCCAAATGGGGCCCACATGACTTTTGGCACTTCATCTCCTAGGGTTAATTTTTTGGATGTCTAGGACTTTTGGAATTCCCTTTTATTGTAAAAGGGCCTTCAGAGCCTCATTGTAATCATCTTCTTGTGAATGCGAGTAGCCGTCACATCTCTTCTCAGAGATAAGTTGCCACCATTCTAGCGAGTCTTTCACTCTGTATTTTTACAGTCTCTCTACATTTCTTTGATTAATAGAAATCATGTATTACTGTATATCTATGTTTATGGTTGCATCTCTGATACATTTCTGTTATATTATTGAATATCTGCAATATCTCTGTGCATTTATTTATTATATCTCCACTCTCATTTCGTGCCGAAAATAATCCGAATCATGATATCAGAGACATGTACGTAGATGATTCAGAATTTAAGGAGGCGTATGAAGCAGCTGATAATCCAGTTCTTAGAGATAGAAGCCCTTGGATAGACTACATGGTCTAATATGGATTATTTTTCAGAGGCAATCAGTTGTGTATTCCAAATTTCTCCATGAGAGAGAATCTGTTAAAGGAGAAACACAATGGAGGATTAGCAGGACATTTTGGTCATGACAAGACATTTGCGAAGCTGAGCGAGTCATAATTTTGGCCAAGGATGTGAGCAGAGGTCAAGAGGTTTGTGGAAAGATGCAAGATTTGCCAACATTCAAAGGGAAGGAAGAAGAAAGAAGGTTTTTATCAACCATTGCCCATACCTGAGAGGTCGTGGGATGAAATTAGCATGGATTTCATATTGGGACTGCCAAGGACGCAAAGAGGATTGATTCGATCTTTGTGGTAGTGGATAGATTTTCCAAGATGGCACATTTTATCCCATGTTAGAAAACCAGTGACGTGACACACATCGCGAATCTATTTTTCAAAGAAGTTGTTCAACTTCATGGCTTACCAAGGAGTATTGTTTCAGATAGAGATACGAAGTTCATAGGGCATTTCTGGAGGACCTTATGGAAGAAGATGGGGACTAATTTGTTGTTTAGTTCAGCTTATCATCCTCAGATGGATGGACAGATAGAAGTGGTGAATAGAAGTCTGGGAGACTTGTTGAGAAGCTTGGTGACAGAGCACCATAGCCAGTGGGATAGTATATTGCCGCAAGAAGAGTTTGCTTACAATGACTTTGTTAACAGGAGCACAGGCCAGAGCCCAATCCAAATTGTATATGGCACACAGTCGAGAGGAGTTTCTGAATTGAGAGATTCGGAGTAGACTGCTACTAGGAGTGCTAGTGCAGACGAATTTGATGAGGCAATGAAAGAACTTCATAGCCAGGTGAAGGAGCGGTTGCTGAAATCAAGCCAAGAATATAAGCACAGAGCCGATCAGCATAGACGACAACTTCAGTTTGAGGTTGGTGACTTGATTCTGGCGCACTTGAGAAGAGAAAGGTTCCCGAGAGAAACATACAATAAATTGAAGATGAAGAAAATCAGACCATGTAAGATCTTAAAGAAAATGGGACATAATGCTTATGAAATTGAATTACTGGATGGGATCGGAATATCTCCGATATTCGATGTCTCAGATTTATACCCATATAAACTTGAGGAGACAGGAGCAGAAGGTGAACAACCATAGGTTCAGTGGAAAAAGAAGATCCCAGTTGCAAAGAAGCCACAAATGGAGCAGATACTGGATAAACGAGTGGGTAAGAAGACCAGAAGGAAAGAATACTTTGAATATTTGGTCAAGTGGAAGGGCCATCCAGTTGAAGATGCCAGCTGGGAGACTGAAGCAGAGATTCTGAAGCATGGACAGAACGTGCAGGAGCTCATGGACAGGATCCCATGAAAGTTTTCAAGCGAGGGAGTATGATGCACGAGCATCTCCCGAGACAAGCGAGCCAACACAGAATGTAAAAGACAGTTGGGCACACGCTAGCACAAATTTTTGAATTTTCCCTTGAAGTTGATGCGCCAAATATAAATGAGATCATTTAATGAAGGCACCTTGGTATAATGTAATCAGACCTTGAGTGCCCCTCTCTCGTCTGAAGTAGACGGAGGCATTTATAACAGTAAATGTAAGTAGGTGGAATTTAATTCTAGATTAGACTGTTTGAGAGTGCAAGAGGGAAACGGGATTTAGACACCCTCATTGTGCATTGTAAAAAAAAATCAGGAAGAGTTAGAAGAATCCAGAGCATAGAGAAGAGAAGCAGAGAGCTGTGAAGAAACACCCATGTATAGTTATTTGGATTAATAGAAGAGTTTAATTCAAATTCATGGAGTTGTGTTTGTTTTCTGTGTATGTATGTTGAATGCTATGCTCATGGGTATTACTTCCTGTTATGCATTTTCTATTATGTTGTGTATATGATTTCATGTGTTGAGGTTGAATTCTGAGAGGAAGAGGAATGAGTTTCAATTGTTTCTCTATCTGAGCAAGGATTCCTGCAAGGAGTACAGTTGAAGTCATCCGCAAGGAGTGCGTTGACAGAAGGCTTGGATAGTCTAACTCTTGTTCTCATTCACTCAGAATTGAAATTGAGTTATACGAGCCATGCAAGGAGTGCATAGGCTAAGGAGAGTTTCAGTAGTGAAACTGAGTGAAGTATTGAAGGACTGATGCTGGAGGTGTGCGCAAAGTCAAAAGAACTCAACACTGGAAGTGTTTGAAACTGCTGCAAGGAGTGCGTGCAAGGACCCTCTTTGAGGTTGAAAGTGTGAGAAATCTCAGGAGGGATAAGGATTTCAAGTTCATCGAGAAGAAGCATAGAGAGGCTGTGTCGTGGAGTGTTTGAACAAGGGCTGCCAAGTTACGCACAGGAGGACCAGCTTTCATAAAGAAATATTGGGTTCACTCGTAGAAGACATCAAAGAGGAAGATAGATGGTTAGGATCTTGTGGAGAAGATTGGAAAAACCCCGTCAACCGTTGGATCTGCCAAAGAAGAAAGGAGGTTACGGTCACGTTGGGAGTTCAAGCTCCAAGGGTCGTGAGCCATTGGATCATGGGTCAGTTACCCGCCAGTCGTCTGATCTGACAGGAGCTGCACGAGAGTTACCATTGGGATTCGAAGTATCGGTAGTCCCGTGGTCGAATGTTTTTTGACATTTGAAACCCCGAAGTCCTGGGAAGGTCTGGGTCGTCAGTCAGTTGGACACGTGGTGAAGATCGAGGCATCAAGAGTTCAAGAAACTAGAAGTCCCATGGATAGGAGGTCGGGGAAGTCCGTAGTGAAAACCCGGGCATAATCTGAGTCATCCATTTAGGAAGACAGGAGTCAGGAATCTAGAGAGAGTCAGGAATTGGTGTATCAGATTTCTTGAGGAAAAGAAAGTTGGGACATTACAAGTCTTGAAACCTCGGAGAAATTGGGACCATCCATCAGAGGAGGATGCGTGGCAACAATCAACACCATCAGGGAAAGTCCCGACAAGGAGGACGTCCATCAGTGTTTGGTTCATTGGGATATTGGGGATCCCGGTGACAAAGTGTTTATTCACTTTGGTTTCGTGAAGACCAAAACCCCGACAGGAAGGAAGGTGCCACCGTGCGGCCAATTGTCAGCACATCAAAAAGGAGGGAAGCACCGTTGTGGGGGCCAGCTATTAGCAAACTGGAAAGTCAGGATTTGAGGAATCGGGAATCCCGTGGGCAAGTGTTTTTCATCATTTGAAACCCCGTAGCCCCGATGAGGGATAAGATTGCGGTCATGGGAACAACGGTCATATGGGCCAAAGCCTATAGCCAGGAAGGCTAACGCGTAAAGGGAACGTCGGGATTCGACGGATCGTGAATCTTGAGGGTGAGTGCAATTTGGCATTAGAAATCCTGAAACCCCGACGGGAGTTATGACTACGGTCATATAGAAATGGTCATGTGGACCAGGAGCCTATAGCAAGGAGGGCTAACGGGAAATTGAGAGCATCAGGATTTCGACACCAAAAACCCCGACGTGGAGGAATATAAGTTTATGGTCTTGAGGAAAATGGTCATGTGGGACTGAAGGCTTAGCCAGGAGGGCTAAGACAACAAAGGAGCATATCGGGGATCGGGTATTGGCAAACCAAATTGTTTGGACATTTCAAGTGTCAAAATCCCAATTGGAGGAACCTCGATCACAAAGGATAAGGCCAGTGTTGATTTCCTGATAGAACAAAGGGAGATCCATTGAAGAGTTGTTGTGGGTGGAAAATTTCCCAATAGGGAAATAGATGAACCTTTCAGTTCTTTGAGCCGAGGAAGGAGGAGAGATCTTGTGAGCAGACATGCCCTGGGTGGCACGCCTGCGTCACTTATAGATGTTAACTTGGCAACACGAGAAAAAATCTCACCAAAATCAATTCCCTCAACCAGGGAATAACCCTTTGCTACTAGTCGAGCTTTGTATTTCTCCACTTTTCTTTCTGCATTCAGCTTCTTTTTAAATACCCATTTCCTGCCAATGGGCTTTCTTCCAGTTGGCAACTCCACTAGATCCCAAGCCTCATTCTTATCGAAAGATGCAATTTCTTCTTCCATGGCCCTTTTCCAGAGATTTTCATCCTCTGAAACCACTGCCTCCCTGACAGTTCTAGGATCATCATCAGTAATAGACAAAGCAAAATTTGAATGAAAATCTGATGGACTATACCTTTTTGGTATCCTTTTTTCTCGATCCGATCTCGTCAATACTGGAGTATGAGGATCTTCTTCTTGTGATTCATGTTCTTCTGTAGAGTCTGCTTCATCATCCTTTAAATCAAACTCTATCTTCTCTGGTTCTTCCTTACTTGGTAGGACTTCTTGTTTAACAACATCCTTCATTTCTCTAAATACCACATCTCGGCTATACACTACCTTCTTATTTTCTAGGTTCCAAAGCTTATAACCTTTGAGACAATCTTTATATCCAATAAAGATACATTTTTCATCCTTCTTATCCAACTTACTCCTATTTTCCTTTAGAACATGAACATATGCATCGTAGCCAAATACCTTAAGATGTGTGAGATAAGGTTCCTTACCAGTCCATACCTCTTGTGGAGTCTTGTCACCCAATGCTAATGAGGGTGATCTGTTGACCAGATAACATGTAGTACCCACTGCCTCTGCCTAGAATTCTTGCCCTATCCCGGCACCACTAAGCATGCACCTTGCTTTTTCCATCAATGTCATGTTCATCCTTTCTGCAACTCCATTATGCCGAGGTGTATATGGAGTAGTCTTCTGCCTTGCTATATTGCACTTCTTACAAAATTCTTCAAATTCATTCCCGTAGAACTCTCCATCGTTATCTGTCCTCAACACCTTGATTTGTTTCTCTGTTTGATTCTCAAAAAGAGCCTTAAACTCTTTAAACCTGTCAAAGACTTCAGATTTCTTCCTAAGAAAATATATCCAAGTTTTCCTCGAGAAGTCATCTATAAATGAGACATAGTACATAGATTTTCCCAATGATGGGACTGACACAGGTCCAAAAA
>ML799321.1:102718-116633 GCA_009831015.1 Picea engelmannii
TTCTTATCCTAGCAACTAACCTATTCTCTCTTATAAATTGATGAGAATACTCATGGAAGGGGTTAATAAGAAAGTTAACAAGAGGTTGGCAAGCTGGAGAGATCTATTGGAGAATTGGTGCATGATTGTATGGAGAATTGATGTTGCAGCAGATAGAGATGACAACAAGGTCATCACAAATAGTTGATTTTCTTCATACTTGAGCAAGTGTGTGTCGGAACCTGAAGCCATCAAAAGGAGATCTATGACATCAAGGCTCAGGTTGTATATTTCTCTTTCAGTTAATTCAATACATGAATATGTCCCTTTCTCATAATGATGATGTCATCTTATTACATGATTCCTTGATCACATGTATAGACTAGGTATTGAATATATTAATTTGCTTGTACTTCTATTGGTTTGTACTGTTGTGATTGGACGGCATAAGAGCATCGAAGAGGAGCAAGGAACAACAGAGATTTAAGGAGAGCGTTCTTAAGGTATGTCCACTATCCATTTCTCTTAGTCCATTCAATAGTCCATATCTAGGGAAAGAGTAGTATTATGTCTTGCTTTGTTCTAGATCCAGGTGGATCTAGGGAGATTGGTCTGTGTCCGCACTCACGAATTTATCCTGAGACAAAATTGGCGACTCCACTGGGGAGCATCCCTTTTTGTCTTTTTGATTTCTGGATTTTCTGTGGCCATTTGCTCTGGTTGCCTTTTTCTCCTAATTTGTAAATCTCTGAGTCCTTAGGATACCCTGAGTGACCTTCTATGTCCAAGAGCCAGTTTGGATTTTGATTAATTTTTCAAAATTTTCTTTACTTTCAGGGATTCCCGCACTGTGCCCATTAGCAGCCTGCGAGAACCCTGATAGTTCACACCTTGCTTATATATTCCAGTGCGAACTGTTCGCATTCTGCATTGAAGTGACCTACGAGAAGTTTGCAATCTCGCACTGTGTCCAAGGCTTGCCTGCGGGCAGATTTTGAATTTTTTTTTGAAATTAAGTTTTGACTTCATCAACAGCTTAGATCTGTTGATTTACACCTTTTTGACTCTTTAGATTACTTGCTTACCTGTTTTTGTTTTCTTTTGCTTGCTGGACTTGATCTAGGTTTTCTAGGCTTGTTCTTGCTTTGGTCACTTGACTTTCATCGCTTAGCCTTTATTGGCATTTTTCTTCTCTCTGATTACTGGAGTTGAATGTGTCGTGTTGGTTCAGAATCAGTGATTGATTGGAAGTTAAGTTTTTGATGTTTCTCTTGTACTTGTTGGTCCAAAAGGACTATTTTCATTTGCATTGAGAAGCTCTTTTGGTTTGTTTTTGTTTTTGCTTGCATTGAAAGTTTTTGGATTGGGTTGTTTATTTGGGTTGTTATAATTTGGTTTTCTTTTCTCGTTCATTAGAGTTCTTCTTGGAAAGTGAATTTTATGTTTTCTTTCAAGATCTTTGTTTTACCTTTGAAACACCATTGAGAATCAAATTTTAAAGTATTGAAGTTCTGAAAAAGACATCTAGACATCGTTCATTGATACATGATTGTTTGTATTAGCATCGAAAAGGAAATTGAGCATTGCATTTGCATCATAATATTGAGATTGATTCGGAAATTGTTCTCTCTCTCCCATAAGTAGGATTCATCGAATGAAAAATATTACATTTCATCATATCCTTGCATTGATTGGGTCAGAGTCACACATCATCGAGTTTCACTTCCGTTGCCTTTGAGTTAACAACAACCATTAAAACATTGCGCACTATTAAAATTGATCTAGTAACTTTTTATAGGGCTCATTTACACCAACATTTAGCCAGGCTAGTGCTTTGGAGTAGGCAGAGAGAAACACTCTCCAAAAGCTCAAAAACACACAATAGCATCTTGAGATAGGGAGTGTAAAATTCCATTGGCCGCATATTGTCCTGGGAAGCCCTTCTAACACAAGGGTCAAGCATTAGGTCACATTGGTGTTGGCAGGGATACTAGCCTGCTCTGTTGACATCAGTGTAGAGATTGCACGTATTATGGGGGTCACTCCAAGGTATACCCACAATTATGAGTGGAAGCCTTTGAGTTGATTTCGGGCTCGATACCCTGCCTTTGCGTGTGGATCAGACTAACGACTGTTTCCCCAGGAAGTATTGTTGTCTGTAGTAACCTTAGTGACCTTTCTCTCTAGGTTCTTACCCAAGGTGACTGTGGAGGGGAAAGTCTCCGTGGTACCTAGAATCGACGTTGATCAAACTCACTCGGGCTCCTTGGAGGGTATACCCACGATTATGTGTGGGAGCTTGCACCAGGGTGTAAGTCTGTTAAGCAGGTCGTCAACGTAACTTTTCCACCTTAGCCCTGCCCCTTCTTGTCTCGTTGTTGTGACGTTGGATTTCATCACCAACTAGTGGCTTCGATATTAGAAGGTTTTGTTTGCTTGGTGATTGTCTCTAGATTTTTTTTACTAGTGTATGTTGTTGTTTTCTCGTAGTTGACCTTAGGATTTTCGTTGGGGAGTTTGTTACTCATTTACAATTGCTCCCCCAGGACGTTTGCGTAGGATGCAAGGATTGTCTTTGGAGCATCCAGAAGCTTCACAACCTTTGCACACAACAACACCTAAGGGTACCCCTGAGGATTCCCCTCATCCGGGTGACATCCCTCTTGTTCCTCTACCACACGTGGACATAAGTGACGTCCCGGAAGTATTTACACCACCTCCACAAGTACATACTACTGATCCTCTTGCAGAATTTCAAATTACCAATACTATAGAGGATTATCGCATTCGTCGTGGTGAACGACCTTCAGGATGATTTCATCTCTCTGGTGACGATCTTCCGCCTACTGAATCAATCGCTGGGCCTTCCCACGGTGTAGTTGGGCAAGATCCTTCTTGGTCAGGTGATTTTTGACGAGTCTTGTTTGGTACTGAATCCCTTGTCTACGAAGTCATCGACCCTTCTGTGTTCCCTGAACAAGGAACTGCACTTGAGACTACCACTTATTGTTTTGTTCTCCCTCCCGAGATGGCCCATCTCGCCAATACTACGAGTGTCCAAACCGAGATTCCAGCAACTACTCTTGCACCTATTAACACTCAGAGAATACCTGAGGCTACTCCAAATTTACCTCCTGGTTACCATGCGTTAAATCCTATGTTGAATGCTCTGCATCCAACACCACCACAAACTCCCGCTGGTTCTCCAGGTGGTCCTCAGTTTCCTGGGCATCCTATTCTCGGTTTCATCCCGACACTCCCGCAGTTTCCTACTGGTAATCCTAATGTTAGTAGCATTATTCCGACCGTGGCATCTAATGTACACACTCCTGTTGGTGGTCAGGGAAGTATTTTTCTTTTTCCCGGACATAACGCAACTATTGCACAACCTACCGTTGGTATACAACTTCCGGGTGGGACTATCCCTTTGGTAGGGGCGTCGACCTCACCGTTAGGACCAAACATACCTCCTGCATTAGCCCAGCATTGGAATCAACTTATGCAAAACTTTCCTCAAAATGCTGGGGGGCAACAAGCTGTCCCTACTCCCGGCCAACCATATCCAAGGGTGACTAATCCTATCTGGGGCTCTGGTCAAACCACTCAACCTCAAACTCAAGGTCAAAATCCTTGGGGTTATTATCCTATTCAACCACCACAAGGCCAACCAGGATCTTCTCTCTAGGGGAAAACTGCATACGGTCCTATTGGTCTACCCACAGGGCTTCCGCCCCAAAGTCACCAGTATCCACAAGTGAATCGGCAATTGCCTTTTCTTGCTACTCTGGATTTGCCAGACTTGTCTAGGATTCTTAACGATCCTATTCGTCACTCTCCCCAATGGCCTGCTATTCCTGCAAAACTGCCATCGAACATTCCCAAATTCGATGGGAAGGTAGGAGAGGACCCAAATAATCATGTCATGACTTTCCACTTGTGGTGTTCATCCAACTCGTTGATGGATGACTCCATTAGACTGTGTCTTTTTCAACGAACTCTTACGGGAGCTGCTGTGAAATGGTACATTGAATTACCGCGAGGTTTTTTTTCCGATTTCAACACTCTTGCAATGGCTTTTCTGACTCATTACCAGTTACCGATCCGTTACGATACCGGGACTGAGATTTTAACCTCTTTCAAACAAAGTACGAGCACTCATATATATGATCATATTCATGAGTGGCGACGAAGGAGACGTCTCATCAAACTTGAGCTTCCTGATCAGTTACTGGCAGAATGGTTTACAAAATCCTTTGTAAACAAATTGGAAAAGACATTGCTATGGGCGGTGTTGTCACCGAAGAGCAGGCTATTATCCGTGCTCAGTATCTCGATCTCGTTTATTTTCAAACGAGAACCTTGTATGATTTGTTTCCTGATCTACCTCATCCTGGTACTTCCACTACTTCTACTACTCCAGCTGCCTCCCATGCAGCTGATGGTGTGATTGGTTCCACTCATAGCCACTCGCATTCCATGTCCACTACAACCCCGAAATCCAATTCTTCTAATGTACAAAGTGCTCCGTCTCCTGCTCCTCCCGCCGGTAAAACTTCTGAAGTGAATGTTGTTCAGTCCATGCCGGCCGGTAAGACTAAGTCTAGAAAAGGGAGAGGCAAGAATAAGGAGGGTAAAAACAAAAATCCTAATGAACAAACCAAACCACCTCCTGTTGATGACCGGGATAAACGCAAGCCACGCTATCCTTTCCTTATGTGTGGTGACGATCACTACACGAAGGATTGTCCGAGACGTGCCGAGGTCACCAAGTTCCTTCAAGGAACACCGAAACCTTCTACGTCGACCGTCTTGTCTCAACCCTTCCCGTCTCAACAATAGGCTTCATTGGTCATCCATGACCAACCCTCTACCTCTACACAGTCATATGTTTTGATGTGCATTGGTGATTCCATGAAGAACAATGTTGCACTTACCACTAGAGCTAAAGACTATACTCCTTCGAAAGAGAAGGTTGACGACTTACCACCTAATTTGGTTCAGCCCTCTCCACCGAATCCACCTACAAATGGTCCTCTTCATATCGAATGACCAAGACTTGATACAGTTTTACGACCTCCCAAAGGTGTCGTTAAGAAGTCAGCATTCAATCCTCATGCTAGGGCATCCCAAAACTATAGTATTGTCGAAGATCTGGCCCAAGCACCCTCAGTGATGTCTTCCCTCGAAGTCCTTCAGTCTTGTCCTGCGCAGCGAAGGGATCTGTTGAAAGCGATAGGTGGAATTCATCCTATGGATTCAAATTTGATAGTCTTTAACTTGGATGATCATATTCCAAGGTTACCTCCGCAACTTGCATTTCAGATACAGGTTGTGGTCGCCGACAAGAGCATTTGTCAGACGGTTGTTGATGAAGGTGCCTCTACGTGCGTAATGTCTTTTTCTTGTTGGAAAGCCATTGTCTCTCCACCGTTAACGGAATCACAAAACACTTTGCAAGCCTTCAATGGATCTGGTTTTAAGCCCTACGGTGTTCTTCCGTCGTTACCTGTTACTCTAGAAGGTAAGACCATCCAGATAGAAGTGGAAGTTTTCGATACTCCTCTAGATTATAATCTTCTCCTTGGACGAAGTTGGGTCGATTCTATGCGTGCTGTCGTGTCAACCCTTTTCCGTGTCCTACATTTTCCTCACCAGGGTAAAGTGGTCACATTTGATCAACTTGCTTTATTTAATGCCGATACTCGCACGGGCAACGTATCGTTCATAGCAAACACCCCACCAGGTTATGAGAATGTTGGTGTCGGTCTTTTGAAATATTCGTCGTTAATGGGTACATTTCCCATACCACCACCACCCAATACTCTGAGCCCGTTCGTTGCATCTATTAACATGATCTCTACCATACCTCATGAACTTCCAGTGTCTGCCGACCCTTGGATAGTCCCTGATCCTCGAGATCATGTTCGTTACGGCGACGTTATGCCGTTAAGTCCGGTTGAGTTCGCTTACCAAGCTATTCAATCGGAAAACCATACTACTTCTTCTTGTGAGGAGTTGTCTCCTGATCCTTTCCGCGTTGTTTTTCCAACTGACGAGATGATCATGTCCGTCTTGGATAATAACCCTTGGGACGATGGACATCATCGTTCCATTCTGTTTCTAGAACAAAAGAATCTTGAGAACTATCAACGGATTTCGACCCCGTCGATCGTTGTTGTTATTACGACTGTTCTTGAACCTACACGAGATGTGTTTGCAGAAGGGAACCTTGGTAATATTTTTCCCATGATACCCATAGATATTTCAGTGAAACCTGGAATCATCGAGAACGTTCATATTGGAGCTTCGTGTTCTCCGGATGAAATTGTCACCTATACTTCCTTGTTTAAAGAATTTCGTGACATTTTTGCATGGAGTTACGAAGAGATGTCGGGTATCGACCCTTCTATTGTGGTCCATGAAATTAAGACATACCCTGGAGCCAAGCCCATTTGACAATGCCTCCATCCTGTCCATCCACGTAAGGCGGCAGCTATTAAACTTGAAGTTGAAAAACTCCTTAAAGTCGGTTTTATTTATCCTGTGGCATTGACAGAGTGGGTGTCTAATCCAGTACCGATCGATAAAAAAGGTGGTAGTATACGCGTTTGCATTGATTATCGGGATATCAACAAATCTTGTCCGAAGGACAATTTTCCAACCCCTTTCGTTGACCAAATTGTCGATGACTGTGCCGGTAGTGAAATCTTTTCCCTTATGGATGGATTTTCTGGCTATAATCAAATCAATATAGCTCCCGAGGACCAACATAAAATGGCTTTTATTTGTCCTTGGGGTACTTTCTCCTACAGGAAACTCGCTTTCGGTCTGAAGAACGCAGGCGCTACGTTCCAACTTGCTATGTCTTATGCATTTCACGATATTAAGCATATTGTTCAACCCTATCTGGACGATTTGTCGGCTCACTCTTTACGTAGGGTCGATCACCCTGATCATCTCCGAGCGATCTTCGTTCGTTGTCGATTCTATCGCGTTCGCCTAAACCCTCATAAATGTGTTTTTTGTGTAGAATCTGGCCGTCTCCTCGGTTTCATTGTTTCATGGCATGGGATCCGGGTTGATCCTATCAAGGTCGAGGCAATTCTTAATCTCCCTCCTCCTTCTTCTTTACGCAAGTTACAAAGTTTGCAGGGGAAAGCCAATTTTCTTCGTCGGTTCATCCCAAATTATGCCGAGAATACTCGAGGTTTCACACGTCTTTTAAACAAAGATTCAGGGTTTGTCTGGGATAAGATTGCTAACGACGCTTTTGAAGCTCTAAAATTGTCCCTTACCAAAGCTCCTCTACTTTTCCCTCCGGATTATAGTCAAGATTACTTTCTTTATCTGGCCGCATCCGAGTATACCATTGGTATGGTCCTCGTTTAGGAGGATGATAACCACGATGAACATGTTATTTATTACTTGAGTCGAAATTTATCATCTACAGAAATCAAGTACCAACATGTTGAGAAACTGGCCTTGGCTGTTGTCCAAGCAGTCCAACGTTTTCGTCACTATATTCTCTCTAGGAAGACTACGGTGATTTCACACTGTAACCCCATGAAACACATATTGACATGTCAATTGCTGGGGGGAAAGTACTCTAAGTGGATTGTTATTCTCCAGGAGTTCGACTTGGAATTTGATCGTGCCACGTTGAAGAAGTCACTCATTTTCGCTGAGTTGATTTGTGACTTTCCCCACACTGCAACGGAAAAAGTAGCAGTTGATTCGTTACCTGACGAGTCACTTTTCCTTATCAGTACAGATGATAGTTGGTACAGAGATATCATTATCTATCTCCAAACTCAAACTTTCCGTCCTGCGTTGTCCAGTGCCGAACGATGTCGTGTTCGTTATCAAGCCCGTCACTATATTATCCTCGGTGATACTCTTTACCGTCGAGGTATTGACTCTGTCTTTCGGCGGTGTTTGACTTTTGACGAAGCTGAGAAAGCTTTGAATGATTTCCACTCCGGAGCATGTGGTGGTCATATGTCTGGGTATGCTACTGCTCAGAAAATCTTACGTGCAGGTTATTTTTGGCCTTCCTTGTTTCATGACTGCATTATTGTTGTTCAGAAGTGTCATGCCTACCAGACCTATAATCAGAAGATTCGGTCGCATCCTGCTCCACTTCATCCTGTAGTCTCCGTAGGTCCTTTCGCTAAATGGGGCATTGATTTTATGACATGTCACCCTCACTCGGCCGGGGGGGCATGGTTACATTATCGTTGCTGTTGATTATTTTACTAAGTGGGCCAAGGCAATGCCGACATTTGATAACACTGGGAAGACTGCAGTACTTTTTCTTTTCAACCATGTCATTACTCGCTTTGGTGTTCCTCAGGCTATCGTTACCGATCACGGTAGTCATTTTAGAAATAATATGATGTCTGAACTTACGGAGAAGTTGGGCCTTTGTCATGATAGCGCAACGCCCTATTATCCACAGGCTAACGGCCAGGTCGAAGCCATCAATAAAGTTCTCATCACTATGATTCGACGGATGATAGGAATTCATAAAACCAACTGGCACACAATGTTATTTTCGGCATTGTGGGCATATCGGACGTCTGTTAAGTCTGCCACGGGATTCACGCCTTTTCGATTAGTTTATGGCATGGAAGCCAGTCTGCCGATAGAATGTGAGATTCCGTCATTGAAACTAGCTGTAGAACTTTTACCAAATACTTATGTCGAAGAAGAACGTCTGTTGTATCTAACGCAATTAGACAAGACTCATCGTGACGCTACTCTTGTTTTAGAAGCCCAAAAGAAACGTGTTAAGGCACAGTATGACAAGAATGTCAAACCTCATGTCTTCTATGAAGGAGATCTTGTTCTTCTATATGAACAAGATAAAGATGTTTTAGGAGCTGGGAAATTCAAACCAATGTGGCGTGGGCCGTACATTGTTAGCAAAGTTTTGGCAAAGGGGGCATATGAGCTAGTGGATTATGATGGGGTACCTTTGAGCGAACCCAGAAATGGGTTGTACTTAAAGAAGTACTATACATAAGCCATTTGTGCATGGAGTACTTGTATTTTTATGTATCATACTGAGTGTGTGTGATTACTATTAGCTTTGAGTTTGACGTTATTTGGTCTCTACCCTTACAATTACATTATGTTTGATTGTCATATGCCAGAGTATTCGCTACCTTATATTGGCTTTGCCGACGGTGCTAGCCGTAGTACTCAGAACTTAGCTTCCGCTGCCTGGGCTATCTACGCCCCAAAAAACGAGCTTATATCTTTACGAGGTGTATGTCTTGGGCGAGCAACCAACAACATCACAGAGTATAGCGCCGTGATTGAGTTATTGGTTGACGCTATCTCTCTTGGAATTCGTCATTTGGTTGTACGAATTGACTCGCAGCTAGTGGTGCTACAGCTAAGTAATGTTTATTCTATTCGACGTCCTACATTATTAAGAGTATATTTGCGGATTCGTCTCTTGGAAAGACATTTTGATCATATAGAATATCAACACATTCCGAGAAGTCTTAATACATTGACAGATGCGTTAGCTAATTATGTATTGGACAGGCATTTAAATCACTTATAAATTAAATACATTAAAATGTACACAAATGTAAAGTAAGCCGGTAGAAACCATGTATATATATAATGATCAAATTCTGTGTTTACAAAATGAGTCCGAAGACCAAAATATAAAAAATGGAAGCTCACGGCTTCTACATAACGATATCATGACATCAATGATGTTCACGATAGCATGCTAAAGTCCTGGCTACTCTACGGAGAAAACGACTCATAGAGGCCGAGACTCCCACGGTATGACGTTGATCACGTTGGGGGATCTCCTCCAGAGGCATATCTGGAACATCATGCATCAATCCCTATAAGTTCTGCTCCACGGTAAGGTAGTCCTCGGCGTACTGGGGGACTGAAACTACTGCTTCTCCTCGCCGCTGAACAGGAGAACTACCAGCTGGTCTGTGTGCCCCAACATCTGTGTTATCAATACAATTTGATGTTAGTCTTCGGCTAAGATTACAAAATCAAAAACATTTAATATGATGAAAATACAAAAACATATAAAAAATTAAAAAGTTAGTGTACTTCTTACCAATGTTTCCCCACTATGTATCTTCAGGGAGGGCGAGGTCAGGATCACCTCAAAAGTCCAAACCAGTGTATGCATAGTCCTCTATCATCACCACCTAGCCTTGGAGCCAGTCGAAGAAACGATCGTCATATCTGACGATAGGTCCTGCCACATGCCTAGCCATAAGTTGGCACCATCGTAGCATCTGTGGATCTCTAGGACCCGGGAAATGCCAATCTGCCTGAAGCCTGTACACTAGGACTCTCTCGCAGAAGAAGGACACTAGCAACGATCCATATCCAAAGTGCTTCAAGTCTCCACGCCTGCTTTTTGTCAGTTGTTTCTTAAGATTGCGTATAACTGCATTAGCCCAGTTGAAAACCCGAGGCTCAAGACACTCGAGGGCATACTGAAAGTAGCTCTGTAGAGCCATGTGTGGGGCAGCACTGCCTGCCATTCGAGCTATAGTAAAGAGAACGGTACGGAGAGTGATATCAGTTACTCCCCAAATAGCCACCTTTCCCTTTTTTCTTTCTGCCTCTGGTACGCAATACTCGTGACAATATTCACTCATTTTCATACCGCCTCTACGATTGTCGTTCAAACTGACATAAGAAACTCGTCGTGACAACCCTGTTAGGAAATAGATATCCTCAATATCTATTGTCAATGTATGGGCACCGATGTTAAACACCTGCTGATCCGGATCCCACATCCGGACTAAATGCTCCAACAAATGGACTTGGGCTCTCATGCCCGGTATCTGGAAGTACTTTAAGAGACCGCAATCTCTCAAAGCGGCAATGGTTGCTGGGTGATTTTCGGCGGCGACATTATCATCTTCGTGTTCATGTTCCCTCCATTCGAGCACCATTGTGTGACTATTAACCTGCATGGTCATCATATAAAGATAATTAGTAATCTTAAAATGTGAGAAAATTGGTTTTTATTGGTCAAAACATTATGTAAAATTTTAACTCTGCGTTGTTCGCAGGCGGGGTATAATACACAGTGCGGATTTCCCGCACCCTATCTTAAGACCACCTGCGGGAATAAGAACTTCTCGCAGGCCCCGTATGGGTGGCCTGCGGGAATCCTTTCACGCACATAGGGTTTCAAAACTCGACCAAAAACTTCAATTTTAACCAATGAAATCATAAAATGAAACCATGAAAGGCTAAGGAATTGGACACTTACCAGTTTGATCTAGATAGTTCGCGAAATGACGCCCCGAAGCTCTCGGAAATTGACGGTGAAGATTGGAGGTAAAATGGTAATTTTTGCACTAAAATGGTGAATGGATAAAAACATATGGTAAAAATGAGTTGTAAAATTGGTTTATTCACTTTTTACCATAGTGAAAGTGTTTTTTTTTTCATATTTATTCGCTATTTTACACTAATTACTAATGCGAAAGTGAGTAAAATGACTGCAGGTAGCTAATGAGACGATTATGGGCCAAAAAACTTTTGAAGTATGGTGTTTTTATTTAGTTTTCGATGGTTTTGATCTAAAAACCTCAAGTGCCTTTTATCCATTCTAGCACTTGTGAAAAACTTAGAACGTGATCGAGCATTGTTTTATCTCTTTTTCAGGCTCGATGTCATTGCACAAAAAAGGAACTCCCCTGGAGTTGACTTTAAGACCTTTTCACGACTCCCTAAATATGAAAAGATTGCCGAGCGATCTTGCTATTTTCACGCTCGTTAAATTATTTGAACTTATGCGTCCTTCGAGCGATAGTTTAACCCTTTTTCGGTCTCGTTGGAGTATTGTACGAAAAAGGCACTGAGAGAGTTCTCTTTTTAAGTGTTTTTTCCAAACTCTATAATCTTGAAAAACCTTCGAGTTTTCTATCTCTGGACTTGTTAAACAAACATTGACAGACCCATGATGGGACCGAACCACTCCTTCTTAGGGTTCGTTAAAAATACTCCGAGGGACTTGTCCGAAGGATGAGCTTATATCAACAAGCATATGTGATCCTCTTCAATCTTGTGTAAAAATAAAAAGGTACTTGCTAGAAATGGTGGGGGAAAAATTTGGGAAAGGGATATGTTTCGTTTTTGAGTTAATTGGTAGTAAGTGTCGCTCTTGAACATGACACCCCCTATTCATCATCCGAAGTTGGTTTGGGAAATCCATTTGCCTCTCATTCGATTTGATTACAAGGTCTTTCCATGTGTCATTTTTTAGTCATTGCTGCCAAATCATTGGTCGTGTCGTCCATATGTTCAAGAGCTGTCCATTTGAAACCTCTATTGAGTCAGCCATCTGCAGTTATATTTTCACTTTGTGTCGGCCTTCCCTGTGTCCAAAGTCCAGTTGCTACATGCTCTGTTTCACTATCAAACTCTGTTACTCATTTCGTGTCACTGATGGGGGATACATCAAGGCCCTCCTGTGACGAGTTTTGTTCCGTCGAATTCAGCACATTATCCGAAGTCAAAACTTAGAAATCATGTAGTACCTTGAAGCTTGCATGCCTCAATGGCAGGTTTCTCACTTTCGACAGTGGGTTTACATCATTGACCTCTGATCGAAAGATTCCGTCGGGTGTTTGACATCAACTCATTTATTCACAGTCGATGGATTGTACTATAGTACCTTGGGAGTCATTGACATTAATGGTGATTTCTCTTGCACTTGTTAATGGTATACATCAATGACCAGTAATCAAGTGGTTTCTACCATGTTCGACTTAGACACATGTAATCACATGGTTAGATTCGTACTTTTGGGTGATGGGATTGAAGACCCTAGATCTTGTCTTTATATCCAGGTTGTGATGGAGTATTTATATTTTGCGACACATAGATCCACAGTGTATGATTGGTGGCCATGACTTTTGTTTTTGATGTCATCAGTTTATGATCTGAGTATGGGAATGCCTACCTCAGGAATTGGTATATATGATATTTTGATGATGCTTGGATGTTTGCAGGTCTCTGATTAGATGTGATTTTGGTTCTTGACACACACATGCAGCTTACAAAATCTATCGACTGTCACTAGTTCCACTCTCAGACTTTGGGGGGCATTATGTTATCCACAATTTTGGTTATTGTGATGAGGTCATGGTGATGTCATGATGATAGAAAATAAAACTACTCATTAAAGGACTCCTTCCTGAAAAGAGTTGCTCTTATCTATTTCCAGAAATCATGTTTTGAAGATAGTTCGCAGGCTGCATATATACTCTCCTGTGGGAATGATACATTCCCCCATGCTGCATTCAACTAGGGTGCAAACTTCTCGCACTGTAATCATTGACAGGGTGCGAACATCATTTTACAAAGGAAAAAGATAAGATTCTCGAGCCTTCTAGAAGGGGATCTTCTAGAAGATTGAGTTGTTATTCGAATGATTGTTCAGAAGATGGCATTCCAGATTTATTGGGATCATTCTTATCCTAGCAACTAACCTATTCTCTCTTATAAATTGATGAGAATACTCATGGAAGGGGTTAGTAAGAAAGTTAACAAGAGGTTGGCAAGCTGGAGAGATCTATTGGAGAATTAGTGCATGATTGTATGGAGAATTGATGCTGCAGCAGATAGAGACGACAACAAGGTCATCACAAATAGTTGATTTTCTTCATACTTGAGAAAGTGTGTGTCAGAACCGGAAGCCATCGAAAGGAGATCTACGACATCAAGGCTCAGGTTGGATATTTCTCTTTCAGTTAATTCAATACATGAATATGTCCCTTTCTCATAATGATGATGTCATCTTATTACATGATTCCTTGATCACATGTATAGACTAGGTATTGAATATATTAATTTTCTTGTACTTCGATTGGTTTGTACTGTTGTGATTGGACGACACAAGAGCATCGAAGAGGAGCAAGGAACA
>ML799321.1:176942-197500 GCA_009831015.1 Picea engelmannii
TTCATGGAAGGTCTGCACGCAGTTGGTGTAATTCAATTGAAAGATAAGTACCCATTCCTATGTTCATTTACATGTTGTGTATATGTACATGTGTTATAATTGATGAATATTGTTTGCATATGTTGTTATACTATGGGTTTTTCTTGTGAGTATTGCATGTGTGTTTTTATTGTTATTTCCACATTAATATACATATGAATAGAATATGTTGTTTGTTTATGTTTATATTTATATGCATATGATAACTGTTGTCTCTATGAATATCATGGCCTGACCTGGGTGGTCAAGGGTGTTACAAAATGGTATCAGAGAAAAGAAAAACAATGATTCAGTCATTAGGTAGCACTACCTGGCAGGGGTTGGCGGTCGAGGACATTACAAAATGGTATCAGAGCCATGGTTTCAACACTGAGCTTAGATGGACCATGTTAGTAGTTAACAAGACAAATATTTCAAAGTGAGTTGTTGTCGAAAGGGAAAAAAATCGAGGTTCAAATCATCCCTGGGTGCAAGGAGTACGTCGACAGATTCTTTGACTCAAAACACTCGGGATAAATTGCTTGAGTTTTCTCATGAAGGGACCTAAATATCTGTTGCAAGGAGTGACAGGTATGAAAGTCCACTATGTGTCGAAGAAACCCTATAAGGAGAAAGGGGTTCGAGAAATGAAGCTCAGGAGAGATAGTGGGAAGAAATATTCAAAGGGGGAAAAACTCTCAAGGCTTAACAAGTTAACGACTAGGATTTATTCAGGAGAAAACAGAGTCACCCCAGACCATCATATATGGAAAAGTTTCGAGGGGGTTAGCTGTGAGTTCCTTTGGAAATCCGCATAGTAACGGAGTCTGTCTATGTTGTCGATCTGAGAGAGAGGATATGCGGCAAAAATCTATGGACTTCGAGTGAAATCACTTCGGGAGAAAATGAGTGTGGAGAGGTTGAAACTCCTGAAGTATGAAGTCCCCAAAGTGGATCTACACCGTAGATCTGAGGAGAAGAGCTCGACCATTGGATTGGGCCGAAGTTGGACCAGAATCGTTGGATCAAGACAAGGGTGGAAGTTTTGGTGTTGTATGAAGGACAGAAAACTCTTGAAGCTCCGAAGTCTGGAGTAATCAAGATCGTCTGTCAAAAGGGACCCGTGTCAGCAAATTGGCTTGTTAGGGATTTTGACGTTCAGAAGAATTAGTGTGTGTTGAGGCGAGAACTCCTGAAGCCAAAAGATTTGAAGAGCTAAAGTAGTGAGTCATGATGACATCACCTAGAGGTGATGTGGACCTCTCCTATAATTTCCACGTGCTCCCACCTGGATTGTGGGCAGTTGTACTATGTGGACCTGTAGGGTAAATAAGTTCGAAAATTTGTAATTTGGGAGACTAGAAGGAAGCAGGCATAAAAACTTCCAAAGCTTGAAATTTTAGAGTGATGTGGCATGATGATGTCATCGAGAATGACGTGGACACATGGGATGTGTGCCATGTGTCAATGGGTTTTAGACAAGTAAAATATTGAAATTCCATTTGGAATGTGACATGTGTCACCCATCTGATTGGGCCATGTCTCAGCCGCTAGTATTCTGCCACGTGGCACTTTGTTTGAGCATGGTTAGTGAGCCCACACTAGCATTGATCACCATACACCAAGATCAATGTCCAGGAGGCATTGCGGGGACCAAAGTTGCATGGGAGTTAATTTCCCAAGCTAGTCTCTCAATCCAAACCATGGTATCACCGAGGGGTTACATGTCAGCATCAGAAAAATTGTGGGGCGAAAGGTGGGTTACTCCAAACCGTTGATGCATGCCCCCACAAATTGGAAGGAATTAAGTGACGTGACATGATAGTTCTCGAACATCAAAACCATGAGCCAATGGATGCGTGGAGATAGGAGACTAACATCCAAGGAAGGACACTCTAGAGGAAAACAGAACGGGTGGGACACAAACCCTCAAAGCTTGAAGTGTCGAATGATTGGCAGTCATCAATCTGTTGAAGGACATGTGACAAGTGGAGGTCTACTCTGGAAAATCAACACCCCGAAGAGAAAGGAGTTAGGAACTTCTGAAATTCGAAGGCCCAAAGTCTTGAATAAGCACCATCGACCTAGCGTTGGGCCACAGCCCATGGTCGCATGGGTTGGGGGCTGATAGAAGGGGCATAGAGCTCGAAAATTATTGCAGAGCAATGCAAAGCTTACAAAGAAAATATTTGTGGGGATTCTTGATTGATTGAGAACTGAAGAATGAAATCTGAAAGCTTTCCTTGAATCATATTGATTTAGGAATACTATGGAAATTGTTAACGACTTATGGTCTAAGAATTTCGATGGAATGCACATTGTTTTTGCATATTTAAACAACAACTAAATTAGAAAAGGATTAGCACAAAGAAAAGAGATCAGTTGCACACAAAGTGCATCAGTGAAGAAGCACAATTTTTAAAGGATCATAGCTTTCTGCTCAAGGCTCAGAATTGAGAAAGAAAGTCATGATTGGAAAGCTCTCGAAAAGAGGATTCCAAATGTAATGGTTACACTAAAATAGAAAAAGTGATAGATATTGGATAGGCAAGTCAAGTTTTAAGCTAGTTGGGATAGATGGATCTAGAAAACAAATAAAAGTTGAAGGATAATGTCAACATTAGTAATTGGCTGGAAATGCAAAGGCATCCAAGAGTGATTTGGATAGAAAGTGCTCAGGACAAAAATAGTCATGCACAGTGATCAAAATGGGAGCACAAGAAGATTCAGGAATCTAGGAAGAATTGAAGACTTCTGGGATCAACAAGGAAAAGTTGCACATGGGAAAGAAGTTGTTGAAATTGTGGTAGCATTGCAGCAGTTGAATTAGGGTTGGTTGAACAACCATAAGCAGAAAAACAATTATTTCATGTTGCAAGTGGTGTTGATTATGTTGCTACATATGGAAGGAAGCAACAAAAACTTGAAGGTTGGTTAGGTTTGATAAACAAATCATGAAATCTTCTACTACCATCAGCCATACAGGTAACATCAAATTTATTAATGGAAGTCATGCAGGTATGAGTTTTTATTACTCTTTTTACATAATTGTTTAAGGCAATTTAGGTAAGAAATTCCTTAGCTAGAGTTATTTTATAAAATCACATGATTACATTATTTGAATGCATACCACTAGATGTGGTAAAGGCTAGAGGCATGTATTAATTCAAAGATTTTTACCTTCTGAATGCACACATTGACATAGTAGAATGTCATGTTAATTTGGTTATGGGGTAATAATCAAATAATTAAAAGATAAGAACTTGTTATAGGAATGAATACCAGTAAAGATGGTCATGTATGAGGCTAGAACATGGTTGGATATGGAAAAGTCTGAATATGTGTTATGAGGAAAATCTCTCTATGCATAGGGTAAACCATGATAGACAGAAATGAATTTAGAAATAAACTCTCTTCTTAATTATTTTATGTAAGCAAATATGCTAGAAAGACAAGATAAAAGGCCTACCTCATCCAAACGTTCAATGAAGTCCATCGTTGAGACCTTGAACCAAAGAAATATACCTGGAACTAGTCCTCAACAACCAAGCAACGCAAGAATATGGTGATAATAAATGATGTTAGCACATTCAATAGCATAATCCATTAATAAACATGACAAATACGCCCACGGAATAATAATTCAAATATTTACAAGATACAAATTGGACAAGAAAAGAGTATTTCTATTAATATATGATCAGCAGAAGTGAAAATGTTACATACTTTTGTGTTGGCACGGTTCAGAACCGAGAAACTAAGTTCCTTCCAGTTGGGCCTCCACCACTTCAATCCTCCACCAAAGGAGATCTCATAAAAGAGAAACAATGAGGTTCTCAATCAATAAGGGAAGATCTTGGGGGATGAACATCGTGTTCATACTTAAAGAACAAAGGGATGTAGACTCAATATGAAGTAAATAAATTCTCCGAAGTAACTTTGCTCTCAAAGTTGAATTCTTTCTCCTCTTTTCCATAGCTCAGAATTGTCCCATTTATAGCCTTCAAATGGAAGTGAAGGGTCGAGTCGGAATTTTTCTAGTATATGGAAGGTCAAGGATCATAGATCTCCTATCGTGACATGGAAACCTGACATTAATTTTCATTTTTTGGCACAAATCTAATGTACTTGGGTTGTAGTGGTGCAACCTACGTATACACATGTTGTATAGTAGGAAATATGTGTACATGTGGAAAAATATGTATTTTTAGCTCTGGGATTTACAAACAGGGATGATAAGTTTGCATGGGGAAATGGAAAAAGGCCTTTTGTGCAAGATTGCATAGGGTGAGGAAAATATTGCTATAACATATTCCCCTAATGTGTGAGGTCAGAGGAATATTTGAGATGGCCGAAATACATTATAAAAACTCTAGAAGTGGAGTGATGGGGAACCAGCTGGAAGAACTAGTTGCTCATTACATTCGGTATTGACTTTGCATACATGGATGCCAAATAGAATTACACTACAGATCCATGTGAAAATATACAAAACAACTGTTTGTGGCCATGAATAGGCAAATACAAATGCGGTTACATGCCAAAATTTGTCATAGTCATGAACAAGGCCCATTAGAACCAGTATCAAAATCAATCTGAAGATATATCTATACAATGGAGTACAATATGATCTCCCATTATCACTGAAGTCATATAGGTACCAGTACAATGAAAAGGAAGCAACAACTTAGGAAAGTTGCGGCCACATATTGATGTCTTCATGTCTTCTACACAATCCGCCAAGGGTGAAAGTATACAACATGTGAATAAAGGAGTTGAGGTCGAACATAATGAGACATCATTTGATTACCGATGATTGAGGTATATCATTAACAAATGTGAGACATCCTACCGATAATTAAAGTAGGTATCAAGGAACCGAATACATTCTTACAAGTTTGAATAAAGGAGTCGGTGTCGAACACCTGAAGAATCCATCGATCAGGAGACATTGATGTATTCCCAACTATCGATGGTGAGAGAACCTGCCACTAGTGACTGCAAGCCTCAAGGTACTCATAAGACTCTAGGTCTCATTTCCATAATAGATGAGATGAATTCGATGGAAGGAGACTTGTTGAAAGGAGAGCATTAAGGAATCTCTCATCAGTCAGCATGAGATACAAAGCAGGAGCTTCATGATTTGGAGGAAATCGGACGAAGAACATGTTCATGAACCAACAAACCTATTCTTATTTTGCTTGTGCCAAGTGTAAGCGGTAAACGAAAAGGGCCCTCTAAGTAACAACCAATGAGGAAAATTGTTGACAAAGGAGATAAACTACCAATAAGTCTAATGGAATCCAAGACATTGCATGAATCCCAATGTGTGAATAGATGACTTTCCATCGAACATAAGGGAAACCACCCATTCCATGACAAATGGTGAAAGGTTGACTGCTGGGATCAAGATTATCTACCAATGATGAAAGTAGGGCCAAGGTGTGTGATAGGATTGCAGTATCATGCGACATTGAGACAAATTAAGGGTATGGCCGACATGCAAAGTCAAGAGTTCCGAGGAGTGGTTGACACAGTTTGATAGAATCCCTTTGAACAAGATCATGAGACATATGGAAGACTCCAACATCATAGACTAAATTATGAAACAAAAAGATGTAGGAGGCATCAATTAAACTCTCTATAGGGACTAGAAGAGTAACCAGTTGGTAGAGAAGACTTTGTAACAAGATCATCTTCCTAAGGCCATGCTAATCCCAAAATTATGATGAAAAATGGACTCAATAACTTTGTTCTCTGTTCAAATGCAACACGACTACTAGCAATAAAATATAATAACCCCTTCTCTCCCGTCTTTTCCTTTTTTCATAGACAAATGAATATTATGATACAGAGGAGGAAATGAGTGTTGCAAGTAAGAAAAACTAGTTCCAGTAGTGGAACATACCTATTCTTAATGAAAGGAGATGCATGCAGGAGATGGAGACTTGGGGGAATGTTCCCTCCTAGGTATAGGGTGTCAAATTGTGAAGGATATTAACGAGGCTTTGCTTGGTTGAGGATGCAAAAACTGTTGGGGAAAATGGTTTATAACGCAAAGCAAGAACTGGCTATAACCTCAATACTGCCAGCAAGGGCATGAGATGCAATAACAACTTAACGCCAAAAATGTCCTATTTTATGACTTTTATTCTACTTGGTGTGAAAAAGGGATAAACTTGTGCCAAATAGATGTCCTTTCAAATCCAATTTACGAGTGTGAAAGAGACAAGTTCACTCAAAAATATTTTCATTTTTTGAAAATGAGTTGGAAAAGAACTTAACTAAGACTCACAACCTTTCAAGCCCAATGTAACGAGTGTGAAAGGGAAAAATCACTTGGAAAACTTTTCATTTTTTAGACGAGTCGGGAAAGAGATTAACTCTGACTCATTTGGGAGCTTCTAGGTGGCAAGTCACGAGGGAGGCCAAGGCTCCGGTGATGGACTTCTGTGGAATGTTAGTATCTTAGGAATATCCAACATAATCTTGGGAACACCCAAAGCTCCCCAAGTCGAGAAGGATAAATCACTAGCAGAGGATATCATCTCAGCGATATATCAGATAATGTCTCCACATAGGCAGGGGCATTGGATACCCCACAAGGCCATCCCAATTGAAGGGAACTTCCTCGGGACTTGGAGGGAGAGTACTCGGGGAGATAAAAAATATCTCTTGTTCAGAAGGTGCAAGATCAAGAATGTTGATGACATGATTGAAGGATGCATCACCCTCTACAAGGAGAGTAGGATTGAATAGAGATTGCACTGGTACGACCACTTATTCAATTCTAGGTTGAAGAGGATGCGCGATAACAAGGATAGGGGACACACCACCCTTGACAACAGGGGTGTGTTCAGGAGAGGATTGCAGCGGCATTACTGTCATTTTAATCAAAGGAGAAATAGGGTGTGGGGAAACCATAGACGCCTTACAATCTGAAGGGCCCTTAGGTGAGCCCCACACTTCTGGTATCCCAATAGTAGATGGAAATAAACGAGTAAGGTGATCTCCTTCACAAATCCTGCAAAGGAATTTAGACTTCTCGATACCCCTAGCGTCGTTCCCAACAGCTAGTGACATGCTCTCAATGTGACTGGTAGAGGCGAGAGAGTCATCTCCTACATGATGCATAGAGGTTGGAGATGTGGTATTGATATGACTCGTGGTGAATAGAGTGGTTCCCCTAGCATGACTATAAATGGTTCGGTGTGGGTTGTTAACATGACTTGCAAAGGTCATCGACCCATCTCCAACATGACTGGAAGAGGTTGGTGATGGAGCTTCAGTGTGACTGGAAGTGATTGGACTAGTGGTGGGTTGTGGCATTTGATATGAAGCTCCAGGGAAAGATTGGGTTTGGAACATTGTAGGGCAAGAAGGATCCTGGTTCACCCCTTGTCCCTGTCTGGAAAGGTAGTATCCTCTGCCTAACTGATCTGAATAGGTGTGTACGGGCATCATCATTGAAGTCTGCTAAGATACAGAAGCATGATAAGGATTATTCAAGTGAGGATATATGTTTCCCCCTTGTGAAGGGGTTCCGTGAAGAGGGTAGCCTGAACCGTAAAATTGATTCTCCCCATAGGAAAGACCTGGGGATGTATGAGGACCCTTCATGTGAAAAGTGTTCAAAGGAACAGTCATGGCAGATGAAGGATATGAGGATGGGGTGTAATGAGAAGAGTAAGCACCCATTTGAGTATTGGCTCCTAAAAGACAATATCTAGAGCTAGATCTGTAAGAGGGGAGGTTCCAACCTAACATAGTGAGAGTTGGTTGAGGGACATGATTCATCAAACAAAGATGTAGGCATTAGGGCCATGGTGCCCCCATATCTAATACTAGTACTCATATAAGTGGACCAGGGAGAGGGTTTAAAAGGTGAAGGCATATCAACATGAAAATGATTAGAGACCCAAGGCACCGAATGAGCGTCATAGTTTTGGATACCATTATGAAAAGTGAACGGATTTTCCCCCATAAAATGAGTGAACATTGTGGGGGGCTAGTATTAAATGAGGGATTAAAAGGGACTCCACTATCCATGATAATGAAAACTCAGTAAAAAAATCTTGAGGCCAACTAGTAATCAAAGAGAAATCCAAAAGTCAAATATCCAAAATGCACACAAACTGGGTAAAGTGGCTAAAAGTGGCCTACCTCCTTAAAGAAGGTATGTCTCACCCAAGAGGGGCCTGAGACTCCTTGCTAAATATTAGAGGTAACATAACCATTTAAGGGCCCTCGTGGGCTTAACAACCAGTCGGTCAGATCCCCCCAGAGAGGTAATCCTCCATAAAGGTTCTGTGTTGTCTAACCCTTATCTGACCTAGGGTACCTGCAGAATGAAACCTGCAATTTGTTAGCACTAGAATTCACCTCTAGATTGCATCAAAGATAAGCCCAGTACCCATCATAATTTTATGTCATGGGTTGATTTTTTAAAGGAGTCAAATGGGCGTAGACGCAAGATAATATTGTTTTAACTCAGGAACTGGACTAACATGCATAAGCAATGAGGTATGGAATCAAATTCAGTCAGTAATTCGAAGCTAGGGTGAGTAGGAGGAAGACTTTGGTAAGAAAATATAGAGACATGTCGTGAACATCGTGTCTTCAGTAGCCTAAGGAAGAAAAACTGAAAACACAAGATCTTATTGGGTTCCAATTTCAATGAAACTGAAAGAAATCATGATGGTATTAGAATCAACATCCATCATAACACAATCAAAACAATTCATGAGAATCAATCATACATGAACTCTCTTAGTATCAGAAGCAAATAAGGCGGAGAAAGAAAGTTGACCTCCATTAATCCAGAAATCTCAAATCACAAGACATAACCAGAGAACCAAAGACTTCACTAAAACTTTACAATACGGGAGCTTAGCTCTGCCATCAACCCTAACAAAATATCAAAACTGAGTATTTATACACAAAGAAACCTGCCAACACCAAGGGTGTGATCTAGCGACTTCATTCAAAGCTTCGCGTATGCACATTCTTCTGCCAGTTTGCACTTGCATTCTTCTATCAAATGCAATCTCATATTAGTATGGGTTTTGCAGGAAAATTCATTGACAGGGAGACCTCGGTTTGACATCCTACCTCCATGGCTGGCGCGTCCATGCTTTCCATTTACAAGGTGAAACAAGGTTTCAACTACCTCCCCTATTTCCATTAACTAACTGCATTGGGATCGGGGCGAGGCCTGACACCCATGAATGTCCCAGGTGAGATTATGACTCCTTCGAGTCAATTCTGGCACCTTGAGGTCACGCATATCTTCCTCTGTGACCAACTTGGGTATTTTGATCCTTTGTGCAGCTCCTTTTCATATGACCCTAGGCTGTGACTGTGTTACTAATTCCCAAGTGCTTCAGGATTTTGTGTTTCACGAGTTTGCATTGTGATCCCTGCTGAAATCCCTAAGTCGCAAAATCATGATTTCTTGGATCGGACGACATGTATCCTTTTGCGTTGGATGAAATTGATGAACATAGGAATTTTGGGACCTTGGGTCGTCATCACTTCTTACTTCAGTTCCCCCCAAATGACTCTCTCTATGTTGATCTTGCACCACGTACCTTTTGGGAATGGACATTCAAGATCATTTCGGGACATCACATGTCGCGAGTCTTCAACACTCTACCCTCCTAATTTCCTGACTCGTGAAATCGCGAAGAGATAATCCAACGGTATAGATCTCTCCTTTGATCAACGACTGCAATATTTTCACGATTTCACATTTCGTGAGTTCCAAAGACTCTACTCTTTGACTACTTTGACTCATGAAATCGTGATTTATGTTAATCGTGCACCACGTGTCCTTACAAAATGAATGGCTCTGATCATTTAGCAACTTTGTACCTCTCCTTGACACTAAACTTGGTGCAACTGTATGATCTCGATTACCCAATGATCGTCAATCCTCCCTGCCAAATGGATCTCCGCCGTCGAAAGTTGATCCTGCTCGCTCGCTTGATTTTATTTTATATCAGACTGCTTCAAGTGTTGCGCTTGGTGCTCACAACTGCGGCTTGTGAAAAAATTATTGGATGACTGGTTGAAGGCTCAGGAAAGAAGAGGATCAATGACAGAGGTAAAGAGAGAAGCGCTCAATTTTAGGGGGGGGGGGGAAGGCTTAGGGTTGACACCTCTCGGGTAGGCAAAGAAGAAAACTATAGGCTGAAAGAAAAATCCTTATGACCGGGTCTGCAAAAGGAAGAGAGACGAGCAAAAAATAGACTTAGGTAGAAAACACAAACCCCTAAGGATTTGAAAATTTTATGTGATAACATTTGGCTCCACAAGGGATGACATGATCCCTGCGACCTGCCAAGAACAAGTAGTTCCAGTACCTTAGCTTTGGGCTATAGAGTCTCCTATTAAAAACAAAATAAACATAAAACATGAACAATATTTACAATGGTGGGACGTCGATTGTGTCTTTAAACAAAAAAAAAAATGCAAGAAGTGCCTATTTACTGGGCCATTAAAAACTTCATCACCCTCCAAATTCTGTAACCTGTAAGTATTATTTGAAAGTGTCTCAAAAATTTTGAAGGGTCCAATGCAAAAGGCTTCAAATTTACCATTCTTTCCCTTGTCCTATTTGGGCACATCCCATTTGAGCACTAGATCCCCCAACTGAAAATCCACCTTCTTTTCCTGTAAAAGGCCTGCTTGATTTTCTGCTGATAGTCATGCACTCTATCCATCACCTACTCTCTATTCTGCTATATTTCTACCAGCTGATGAATTCTTCTGATCATATCATTACGTTCTGCATGGTAGTCTTGGAAAAATTTCGCCACAGGTAGGGAAAGCTGAGAAGGCAAAATTGCTTGAGTCCCATATACCAATTGGAAAGGAGAGATGCCCAAGGACCTTTTTGTTTTCACTCTATCACCCCACAGAGAAAATTTGAGCTTTGAATCCCATGCTTTCTTGTTGTCCTCTAGAAATATTTTGATAATCTTTATAAATCCCTTGTTAGAGTATTCTACCAATCCATTTCCTTGGGGGTAGTAAGGAGTTTAGTGAATCAATGAAATTCCAAACTACTCACAAAACTAGATTAATGGCTTAGCCTTTAAGGATGCATCATTATCAGTGACGATCCTTTTCATACAACCAAATCTTGCCATAATATCTTCAAGAAAACCAATGATTACTCTGTGAGAGGCACTCCTTGTGGGGATAGATTCTATCCACTTGGTGAAATAATCTGTTGCAGTTAAGATCCACCTGTGCTGAACACTTGAAGGAGGATGAATCTCCTTAATAAATTCTATGCCCTACTGTTGAAAGGGTCCTAAATCTACTATAGGCTTCAAAGGCAGAGACTTGAGCTATTGCTTCCCAGCAAATTTTTGACATTTAATACAAGCCCTAATTTTTGCACAGACATCAATGAACAAAGTAGGCCAAAAATACCCAGCCTTGAGAATTTTGTTGGTCATGGTTCTCCAGAAGTAATGTCCCGCACATAGGCTATCATGAAAATCAAACATAATCTTTTGGGCCTCTAGTGGGTCTAAACATCTCAGAAGCATCCCCAAAGGGTCTTTCCAATACAAAGCATGCTCAAGAAGCCAATATTTAATTGTTTTGAGCTTAAGATCTCTTGCCTTTCTTTTTCCCATACCATATAAAGGTTGCAATTCTTGCAGAAAAAATATAATGTCTTTGTACCAGGTGCATTCTGCCAATGGGGGGATGTCTTGAGTGCTCTTATCAGACACTTCAGCCTGCTAATTTTCTGACTGAGCATTGATGAAATTAACCTCCAAAGCTCTACAATTAGACTCAACCAACAACTTCGCTAAACCTTGGCCTTTAGCTAGATCAGTGGGTTTTATTTCCAGGTCAAATTCAAGGATTCTAGCAATCCACTTGCTCCTCCTCTCATCTATGTCAGGCTAGATGAGGATGTCCTTCATAGTAGTTGAAGGAACATATGAAATGATTTTTTAATGCAGGACAAGGAATCTAAAATCCTTGAGGTCTTTTTCCAAGGCATAGGTCTGCTTCTCCATGATGTCATATATGACTGTTGCATCTCTAAGTGCTCTACTAAAAAAAGAAATAGGCTACTCCAGCCCTTTATCATTCTTTTGTAGTAAAACAACAACCACCATATCAAATGAAGAAAAGGAAAAAATTAGGAAATCCTTGGAATAATCAGGAATGATAAGTATAGGTGCTTCAACTAGTGCCTTCTTGATTTGGTTGAAGGATTCTCTAGATTCAGTAGTCCATTTTACTTTGTTTCCCTTCCTAAGCATGGTTTTGATATGCTTCACCAATTCAGCAAAATTTGAAACAAACATTCTCAGAAAGTTGATTTTGCCCAGGAATGATTGAACTTATTTCTTGGATCTGGGAAGTGATAAGGCTTGAATAGATTCTTCTTTGCTTGAATCAATCCTCACCCCCTCAGCTAATACAATGTATCCCAACAATTTTCCTTCCTGCATGGAAAATAAAGACTTTTTGGGATTTAGGGAGAGACCAAATCGTCTGCATTTCTAGAAGACCCTTTTCAGATGTTGACAATCTTCTTTATCAAATTTGGAGAAGACTGTTATGTCATCCAGTTAGATGACCACAAATTTATCCTTTTCTCTAATCAAGGTGATGCCCATGGCTGCCTGAAAGGTTGCTCCTGCATTCATTATTCCAAAGGGAATTTTGGCATACATAAATGTTCCCCAAAGGGTGGTGAAGGTCGTCTTCTCTCTATCTTCAGGAAAAACATATATTCAATTGTAGCCAAAAAATACATCAATCATGGAAATCTTGAATGCACCTATTACCCTCTGCAATATATGTTCCATCTTTGGTAGCAGGTAATTATCCTTCTTTGAGCTCCTGTTCAGGTTTCTGAAATCGACACATAGTTTGATTTATTGATTATTTTTCCTTACCAGAATCAAGTTGTCCACCCATTCAGAATATCTCAAAGGGACAATGATTTGGGCATACAACAACTTCTTTACCTCCCTTTCCATAATAGGAAGCAATATAGGATTTATTTGTCTTAATTTCTGTCTAAAAGTTTTAGCTTCCTCCTTCAGTGGAATCTTGTGCTCAATGAAACTGGTGTCATATGTTCTGAGGTATTCATAGGTCCATGCAAACACATCAGAAAATTCCTTTAATAGCTTATCATACTCATATCTCTGCTCCCTTGACAGGATACTTGACAACTTGACAAACTTTGGATCATCCTCTGTGCCAATATTACACTTGGATACATCAACATTCTCAGCTTGGACTTTAAACTGTACTGCCACATCGCTCCCATCAAAGAATATTTCTAAAGGAATTATCCCCTTTGGAATGTGTTTACTAGGTAGTTGAACGATATGGTGATTAGCAATTTTATTTAAAAATACATCAGCAAGAGGGTCACCTTCAGAATCATGATCCTAGTCAATGTGTAATGGAGAGAACTCATCAACAGACTCAAGAAAATTTATGGTCTCAAGATCATCCTTAGACACCTTCCAATGGAGGATATTGTCAGATACAGAGGACCTATATCTAACCTCAATATCATACCTAAGCTTGGGTGGAAAAGGGATTCTAAAATTTCTTGTTGAAACAGCCAAAGAATCAACCATTTTGTTTTCTTCTCTTGGAATAAATGAAATGTTGAAAGCTAAGAAGAAATTGTCAATTAGGTCCCACACCTCATTTATGTAAGTATTAAGCCTAGGTTTCTTGGCTTGATAAACATTTTTGACCTGATGAACAATTAGTTCAGCATCTCCAAATACAACTATCTCTTCAATCCCCATGTATTTCACAGCTCTTAAACCTAAAACAAGAGCCTCATACTCTGCCACATTGTTGGTAGCTTCAAATTCTAGTTTGTAGGACAAAGGTATAGTCTCTTGACAAGGTGACACAAAAACCACTCCAACATCGGTTCCTTCTTTAGAAGAGGCTCTGTCGAAGAACATCTTCCACACAGAGGAAGTTGGGGAAGTTATTTCATGAAAATGAATGAGTTGCTTTTTTAATTCAAGAGGATCTTTAGGATCATCCATGAGATGTAATAAACTAGACCCCAAATCAGTGTCAAGTGAAAATATAGGATGATTGGTGGGGTTTGTTTCATCACTAATACTATATGCCAATTGAGCTTCCCTGTAAAGTCTTCTATTCTCCCCCCGAAACATAGGAATGGTTGCCTATGAGAGGTCCATTTGCAAGGTTCCCCCCAGTATCTTTATCCAATATCTAGATAGGAGCATTCTGAAATTAGGGGGAACATCAACCACTATGATATCCATGACTATAGTCTTCATCGACAACTGGAACAGGCACACAGCCAGGTCTTTGATAACCCCAAGGCACTTCACCTTCCTAGAATCGAAAGAATACAGGTCATGGTAAGATTTTGTAACTTCCAACTAGAGTTCTTCCATGACAATCTTAGGCATAATATTGTGGGATGCTCTAGAATCCATAAAGCAGTTATGCAACACCTTATCATGGATGTTCAATTAAGTGTATAAGGGGGGAGGGGAATCATCTCTATCTTCTACCAAAGGTCCTCATATGACAGTTGGCTTTTCATCTTGCAAATTGACTGATTCTGTGGGATGAATTGTGGGTTCAAGCATAAGTAGCTTAGAGAGGATCCTTTTGAAATATTCATGCTTGACTAGCTCTGAAAGGGGTATAGGGATCCTAATCTTCTGAACCTCCTGCTCAAAATTAAAACAGGAGGGAGGCTTCGGAATTTCTTTTACCTCTGGGATATGGCCTTTGGTTATTGGTGGTGGTTTCTATATTTCCTTCTCCTTGTTGCTTCTTGCTACATCTTTGACAAGATTTTCTTCTCTGGTAGGTTGCTCAGGAAAATTAAACTCTCCTTCTTTCTTCTTGGACCTGAGGTTATATATGTTGGGGTTGTCATTAGCCTTGTCCCCTTTTCTTAACTCATTCAGATGACTATCCATGAGAGATTCCTTGTATGCAGACTGAGTTAAGCGAAGAAAAGAGGAGGTGTCCCCAAGACAGTGGATTTCAGGATCAAGGTCTTCATCCCCTTCTTCTTCATCAGCAACAAGATTATTTTGGAGAGGGGTCTGGATTTGCTGATCATCTCTATCTATGTTCCTCTAGTCTCTTTGAATAATATGAGGGGTATTATTACGCCTCCTATAGTTACCTCTGTTATCATCATTTTGGGATTTCTGTAGTTTTTCTTTCCTTCTAATTCAATTTTTTCCATTCTAGCAAAAAGAGATTTTAGCATCTTGGCCATTTCATATGTTTGAGGGGGGGTAATAGAGGAACTAGAAGTTGGGTTTTTGGACCTACCCTTTCCCCTGTATTTATCAGCTTTACCCCTAAGTTTGTCAGCTGTCAATATATTGGATTATACTTCAATGGTTGTGTCTTTCATATGAGCCAAGGAGGTAGCTCTTCTTTATCTCAACAGGAGGCAAAAGTTAGGGCTGAAAGAATTAGCATAAGTCATTTTGGTAGATATTTTTGTAGGCTTAACTTCAGCTGGAATCTTTTTATACATTTTATTAAATCTCTTTGAAAAGTTTGAAACAGATTCCCCCTCTCTCTTAAGTGCCCCAAATTCTATAATATAATAAATGAGGTCTTTTTTATTCCCCTAGTTCCTTAAGAACGCATCATCTAGAGTAGCAATCCTGTCAATAGATCCAGGAGACAAGTCCTTAAACTAATCCCTGACATCACCATCAAGACTCTGTACAAAAACTCTCATCCACACATCTTCATTTTCGATGGCCTGAATCTCTGCAAATATATAAAAGGATGAAAGGTGCTCTTATGCATTCATGTCTCCCTCTCCTGTGAACTGGGGCATGTAATTAAGGTAATTTGTGGCTGGGAGAGCATTCATAGGTTGAGGTAAAACTAGAGGGGTGTATCTAGCAGCTAATATTTCAGCCATATTGTTCCTAGGAGGATTAGCACCTGCCATTTGGACGTGAATTGCAGGAGAACCAGGAGGAGATGGAGTTTGAATAGGTGAGACTGGGCCTGTGCTTATGGGAGAAAAAGGAAACAGTAGAGGATTTAGAGAAAAATCCACAAGGCTTGAGGGAATAGAGATTTCCCTCTCTGTCAAAGCAACAACTATAATAGGAGGGGGGGTAGTGAAACTGGGAGAGGGGAAATCAGCAGGAAAAATCCCAAAATTTAACTTCTAGAATCTCCAACAAGTGGTGTAATAGGAAAATGAGAAACAACTACTAGATCTACTATAGGAGGATAGTGAAAATCATCAGAAACACCTGGTTTAGCAGCAAAAGTACAGTATTGAAGGCTATGTCATCTTCTGATAATTTTCTCTGGGTCAGCTTTAGGTGTTTCCAAAGGTAGTTGTGGAGTAGACCTCATGTGTCTACCTTTGGAAGCCACAACTAGAACAGTGGATTCGTTAGGTGCATAGTTGCAATCTTCAATGTACTGAGTTCTGATGCACCTTTAGAATCAGTGGACTTTTTCATTCAATCCCAGGGAAAATATTCAATTCATGCCTGGCAATGCTACCAAAAATGTTAGCACTAGAATTCACCTCTGGATTGTATCTAAGGTAAGCCCAATACCCATAATAATTTTATGTCACGGGTTGATTTTTTAAATGGGTCAAATGGGCACAGACTGGAGATAATATCATTTTAACTCAAGAAATTAGGCTAGTATGCATAAGAAATGAGGTCTGGAATCAAATTTAGTCAGTAAGTCAGAGCTAGGGTGAGTAGGAGGAAGACTTTGGTAAGAAAATGTAGAGACATGCCTTGAACATCAGGTCTTCAGCAGCCTAAGGAAGAAAAATTGAAAACACAAGATCTTATTAGGTTCCAATTTCAATGAAACTGAAATAAATGATGATGGTATTACAATCAACATCCATCATAACACAATCACAACAATTCATGAGAATCATACATACATTAAATCTCTCAGTATCAAAGGAAAATAAGGAGGAGAAAGAAATATGACTTCAATTAATCCATAAATCTCATATCAAAAAACATAACCAAAGAACCAGAGAATTCACTAAACCTTTACAACACGAGATCTTAGCTCTACCATCGACCCTAACAAAATATCAAAACTGAGTATTTATACTCAAAGAAACCTGCCAACACCAAGGGTGTGACCTGGATAATTCATTCAAAGCTTCACGTATGCACCTTATTCTACCATTTTTCACTTTCATTCTTCTGTCAGACGCGATCTTAGATCAGTATGGGTTTCACAGGAAAATTCATTGATGAGGAGACCTCAGGTTGACAGCCTGCCTCCACGGTCGGCACTTCCCTGCTTTCCATTTACGGGGTGAAATGAGGTTTCAACTACCTCCCCTATTTCCATTAACTAACTACATCAGGATCGGGACGAGGCCTGACACCCATGAATGTCCCGGGTGAGATTACGACTGCTTCGATTCAATTATGGAACCTTGAGGTCACAAATATCTTCCTCTATGACCAACTCGGACATTTTGATCCTTTGTGAAACTCCTTTTCATCTAACCCTGGGCTACAACCATGTGCCTAATTCCCAGGTGCTTTAGCATTTCGTGTTTCACGATTTTGCATTGTGATCCCTGCTCAAATCCCTTAATCACGAAATCGTGATTGCTTGGATTAGGTGACACATATCCATTTGCATTGGATGGCCCTGATGAACATTATCATTTTGGGACCTTGGTTCATTGGCACTTCTTACTTCAGTTACCCCCAAACAAATCTCTCTATGTTGATCCTGTGCCACGTGCATTTTGGGAATGAATGGTGAAGATCATTTTGGGACTTTGTAAGTCGCAAGTATTCAAGACTCTACCCTCCTACTTTCCTGACTCGCCAAATTGCAAAAATCATATCCAACAGTCCAGATCTCTCCTTTGATCAATGGCTGCGATCTTTTCACGATTTTTCATTTTGTGAGTTCCAAAGACTCTGCTCTGACTTGCAAAATCATGATTTATGTTAATCATGCACCACATGTCCTTCTGAAATGAACGACTCTAATCATTTCTCCACTTCATACCTCTCCTTGACGTTAAACTTGGCGCAATTGTATGATCTCAATTACCTGATGGTTGTCGATCCGCTTTTCCAGATGGATCTTCGCCGCTGAAAGTTGATCTTGCTTGCTTTCTTGATTTGCTTTCATATCAGACTGCTTCAAGTGTTGCACTTGGTTCTCATGATTGTGTCCTGTGAACAATTTCTTGGATGATTGGTTGAAGGCTTAGGAAAGTAGAGGATCAACGACAGAGGTAAAGAGATAAGCACTCAACTTTAGGGAAAACAAAAAAAAGGCTTAGGGTTGACACCTCTCGAGTAGGAAAAGAAGAAAACTATAAGACGAAAAAAAAAACCTTACGATCAGGTCTAAAAAAGGAAGAGAGACAGGAAAAAAATAGACTTAGGTAGAAAACAAAAACTCCTAAGGTTTTGACAAGTTTATGTGATAACACAAGTGGTCATAATTACTAATAAATTTTAAACTATAGCATTAATTTTAGTGGTCATGATTACTCAAAAAGGTATGGCAGTGAAACTCATGATGTTGTGACTCAGAAAGAAAAGTAAATATGAATATAACGGAAAGTCCTAACTTCAACTTTCAATGGATGATATGCTTCTAAAAACAAATACAATTTTCAATTTTAACTGTGCAATTCTGAAGTAAAAATGAAATCTTTCATTACATGCACTAAGATAATGACCAAGACTCAAAAGATCAAAAATGCCAAGCAATGCAAAATGCCTAATATTTTTGTATTTTCAATATAAGATAAATGAAAATGCATGGACTGAACAACAACTTGATATATAAAATTCTACTATGTATAGAAAGAGATAACTCAAGAAGAATACCAAAGAGAAAAACACCTAGCCCAATGTACAAGGACAATCAAAATGAAAAGGTGATGAGAAATACTTCACCCAAAAATTCAACCAAAGACATGTTTCATGTCATCCCACATGCACTTAACAGTCACTACAGGGACCCAAGAAGACTCAGCAAGCATCAAATCCCACCCAACAACCACCAGACCCAGCAAACAAGTAAGGAAGGATGATGTACACGACTATTCAAGGAAATAGAGCATATATACACAGCTTGCAGAGAGATGGCTCATGTATATACGTCATTGTCAAGCCAAAAACCATGTATATGTTTCAAAAACAAGGCCAGGCAAGGGACAAAACTGAAAAACTCATACCCAAATTGAAAAGAGGTTGTCAAGCAATGATACGATAAGAAACACAATAGGAATGAGAGTAATCTAAGGAAAAAATTACTCCAAACCCTAAGAAAGAAGATTCAATCCCCAATATGGTCACCAATTCTGTTATGAGGAAAATCTCTCTATGGCTAGGGTAAACCACAATAGATGGAAATGACTACAGAAATCAACTCTCTTCTCAAGTATGTTATGTAAACAAATATGCTAGCAAGACAAGATAAAAGAATTACCTCGTCTAGACATTTGATGAAGTCCATCATTGAGCACTTGACCCAAAGAGATATACCTCCAACTAATCCTCAACAACCAATCAAAGTAAGAACATGGTGATAATAAATGGTTTTATCACATTCAATAGCATAATCCATTAATAAACATGACAAATACGCCCATGGAATAATAATTCAAATATTTGCAAGATATCAATTGGACAGGAAAAGAGTATTTTAATTAATATATGATCAGCAGAAGTGAAAATGTTATAGAATTCTATGTCGACATGATTCGCAACCGAGAAACTAAGTTCCTTCTAGTTGGGCCTCCACCACTTCAATCCTCCAGCAAAGGAAATCTCATAAAGAGAAACAATGAGGTTCTCAATCAATAAGGGAAGAGCTTGGGGGATGAACACTTTGTTCAAACTTAAAGGACAAAGGAATGCAGACTCAATATGAAGTAAATAATTTCTTTAGAGTAACTTTGCTCTCAAAGTTGAATTCTTTCTCCTCTTTTCCATATCTCATAATTGACCCATTTATAGCCTTCAAATGGAACTGAAGGGCCGAGTTGGAACATTTCCATTATATGGAAGGCCAAGGATCATAGATCTCCTATCGTGACATGGAAACCCAACATTAATTTTCATTTTTTGGCACAAATCTTGATGTACGTGGGTTGTAGTAGTGCAGCCTACATATACGCATGTTGTATAGTAGGAAATATGTGTACATGTGGAAAAAAATGTATTTTTATCTCTGAGATTTAAAAATAGGGATGATAAGTCTACATGGGGAAATGGAAAAAGGCCTTCTATCCAATATTGCATAGGGCAAGGAAAATCTTCCTATAACAATATGGAAAGGTTATGAGCCACACAGGTACTAAAACCTTCCTACCTTTAAATAAAACTTGGGTTGCAACCTTTTTCCTAACACTAATGAACACCACATAATTATATTCTTGGTGTAGTGTTCGGGTCAAAAAGGAAGGCATCCAATTAATTGGGAAGACAATAGGAAGTGTGTGGAGAATGTGTCAACACATTGGC
>ML799321.1:198952-211627 GCA_009831015.1 Picea engelmannii
CAGAGAAAGAGTGATGGGGGACTAATCTCCACTATGTGCGAAGGGGCTAAGTGTCTAGGAATAGGGGATAATCTAGAGGGCTTACCTCTAAAGGAATCATATTATATTATTATTTCCTAGAAACTAAGGTTTGAAATAACCATGTTGTCCTAAGCTCCTGGGGGGAAGGGGGATGAGTGTTAAGTGGAGCTCATGCAGCTTCAAGGAGACATGTGTCAACCTGGGCGCATGTAGTTTTAAGTGGGAAAGTCAGTTCATTATTGGGGATATCATTCATGAGAATCATGATTCGGAGGAGGGTTATGATCCTTCACCATTCGTTATGCACTCTCACAGATTTAATCACCCTAGAAGTCTGCCATACTCCCCACAGATGCACGTGCCAATGTAACCTACAGACATTGGAGTTTTCTTTTGTATTTCCTGTGAGTCTCAACAAAATTGTATTTTTCCTGAGTTGTGTTGTGTCGTAACGATTGGCGGTTATTTCCAACGCAGTTTTGGCTAAGCTTGGTATGTTTCCACTTTCGATGTCCATACCCATTTTCTGTCACTTTAGTCACCCATGTGTTAGTTGAATGTTGTTGTTGTATTGCTTAAGAGCTTAATTGAACAAGTAGGTTTTCAGGCCTATGAGAAACTCTCCCAGGTGAGAGAGTTTGGTGGGAAGTGATTTCTCCTATAAAGGAGTCTGATAGAAGCTACAGTACTCTGATACTTCTTGTCCAGCCTATTGTTGAAGCCCAAGGTAAGGGAGGTGTAGTAGTCGATGGACTTGTATTAGTGAAAGTGTACCCTCCTAGGGTAGAGCAGGCATGTGGAGAATGAGGGTCTATGGGTTGTGGGCGTAAGTGGCTCCTGGGATAAAATATCCTTCTTGTTGTTTTGTTCAACATTGTTGTTGTCCTTGCCAAGCATAGAATTCCCTTGCCAGATGGAGTTTAGTTCTAGCTTGGGGGTGACCCACTACTGAGTGTGATGAGCAGCGTGGTCTATGGATGGGAGGTTCGTGGAAGTTATGGACGCAGTTGGTGTACTTCAATTGAAAGATAAGTACCCATTCTTATGTCCATTTACATGTTGTGTATATGTACATGTGTTGTAATTGATGAATATTACCTGTATATTTTGTTATATTATGGGTTTTTCCTGTAAGTACTGCATGTATTCTTTTATTGTTATTTCTGCATTAATCTATGTATGAACAGAATATGATGTATGTTTATGTTTGTATTTCTATTCATATGATAATTGTTTTTTATATGAGTATCATGGCCCATCCTAGGTGGTCTGGGGTGTTACAAAATGGTATCAGAGAAGAGAAAAAAAATGATTCATTCGTTACATACTGCTACCCGGCAGGGGTTGGTGGTCAGGAACGTTACAAAATGGTATCAGAGCCATGGTTTTGACACTAAGCCTGGATGGTCCATGTTAGTGGTTAACGAGAAAAATATTTCATACTGAATTATTGTCGAAAGGGACAAAATTCAAGGTCTAGAGCATCCCTGGGTGCAAGGAGTGCAACGACACAGTCTTTGACTCAAAAATCTGTAGCGAAATAGCTTTATTTTTCTCGTGAAGGGACATGAAGATATGTTGCAAGAAGTGCACAAATCTAAAAGTAGACTAAGTGTCGAAGCAACCCTCTAAGGAGAAAGGGGTTCAAGAAATGAAGCTCAAGGGAGATAGTGGGGAGAAATATTCAAAGGGGGAGAAACTCTTAAGGTTTAATGAGTTAACGGCTAGGATTTCTTTAGAGTCACCTTAGACCGTCAGATCTGGAAAAGTTGTGAGGTGGTTATCCATGAGTTCCTTTGGAAATCCGTGGAGTAATGGAGTATGTCTGTGTCGTTGATCTAAGAGAGAGGATATGTGGTAGAAACCCGTGGAATTTGGGTTAAATCACTTTGGGAGAAAACGAGTGAGGAGAGGTTGAAACTAATAAACCCTGAAGTCCCTGAAGTGGATCTACATTGTAGATCTGAGGAGAAGAGCTCGACTTTTGGATTGGGCCAAAGTTGGACTAGAACCATTGCATCAATCCAAGGGTGGAAGTTACGGCATTGTATGAAGGACATACAACTCTCAAAGCTCCTAAGTCCAGAGTAATCTGGACCGTCCTTCAAAAGGGACATGTGTCAACAAATTTGCTTGTTCAGGATTTTGGCGTTCGGGAGAATTAGTGTGTGATGAGGAGAGAACTCCCGAAGCTCGAAGCTCTGAAGCCCTGAAGAGCCAAAGTAGTGAGTCATGATGACCTCAGTTGGAGGTGACGTGGACATATCCTATATCTACAATGTGACCCTACTTGGATTGTGGACAGCTGTACTATGTGGACCCGGGGGGTAAAGAAGTCCAGAAATTCAGAATTCGGGAGACTGGAAGGAAGCAAGCGTAAAAAAAATTGAATCCCAAAATTCTGGAGTGGCATGGCATGATGATGTCATTAGGAATGACGTGGACACATGGGATGTGTGCCATGTGTCAGTGGGTTTTAGACCCGTCAAAGATTGAAATTCCATTTGGAATGTGACACGTGTCACCCATCTGACTGGGCCACGTGCCATCCACTAGTATTCTACCATGTGGCACTATGTTTGAGCATGGTTAGTGGGCCCATACTAGCGATGATCACCATACACCAATATCAACGAGCGGGGACCCAAGTTTCACCGGAGTTAATTCCCCAAGGCGGTCCCGCAATCCAAACTATGGTATCACCGAGGGGTTACGTGTCAGCATCAAAAGAATTACGGGCCGAAAGGTGATGGAGACCCCCCCTTCTCTCCTAAAGGGTCTACAACCTCCCAATCAAGGATCTTTATCTCTTGACCTGGATTAGCTCTTCCAGGCCTTGAATGGCCCTGGAACACTTTACCAAGGTCCATGTTTCTGTTTATTCATAGGTCCTATGGAACCGTGGGCTCCTTCCCAAGCGTTTCACAAATTCGAGTTCAGGTTGCCTAGCATGCAACTGGTTTCTTTCTACGTGAACCCCAAACAACAGAGTTACTCAAAACCAGATCTATGGCTCTTTCCACCTCTGACAACCAACAGTGGTGATCTCTTCATGCTTCATGACTTTAGGTTTCAGCTGCCTTGAATGCAGCTGGTCTCTTCTTATGCGAACTACGAACGACAAAGTTACTCAAAACCATATCTATGGTTCTCGCCCCCTCTGAAAACCAACTATGGTGATATCTTCGTCCTTCATGAATTTGATATTTTTGACTCCTCGATACTCTGGATCCTCTGATTCATGAATCCCTGAAGGTACTTACGACTAATGACCATGTAACTTTCCTAGATCCAATGGCCTAGTACAGTCTCACTTCCCTTGAATGGATCTCAACCATCACTTCGCACTTTCAAAATATTTCTCCCTTCCTGTTGATTCTTGGTCATTGTGTCTCCTAATCTTGGCTCCAACGCACTCCTTGTGAACTCTGAATCTCTAATGAAATTTGGACTTAGTGATTCCTTCAAAAGAATATCCCTACGCACTCCTTGTGCTTCACAGTCTTGTTCTCGACACTTAATCGATTCTTGGCCATGTGAACTTCTTTTCAACACTTGGTCTAAGCTTCTCATTATCTCTTATGAGCTTCACTTCTCGAACCCTTTGAATCCCTAGAGGGCTACTTCGACACTTGATCGAATTTCAGATATGTGCACTCCTTGAAACAGATTCTCATGCAAGACTTAAGTTCTTGCGGGTGACTGTGCATGCCCTGCAGTAGTCACTTTGCACTCCTTGCAAAGACAAAGTTTCATGCTATCTCTCCTAAGCTTCTAAGTCGAAACAGACTCTGTCAATGCACTCCTTGCAGAATGTATGCACACCTTGCATGAACTCAACAAAGAGAACAAACAAAACTTATGTAAACACTTCACAATTTCATATACTCAACAACATAACTCATTCATTCATGAAAACAAAATAACATGGAATTGTAAATTATGGCAACACCATGCATTGGATCAATTTTTCTCTGTTACATTCATTCAAAAGTAAATGGCTATAGTTGTGATAAAACAACAAATAAAAACTCTGCAACTAAATCACAGAAATCTCCTACTAACTTTCAACAACCTCATTCGGATATACAAAACCTCTATTTATTTTAGAGGGTCCTTAGGGTCCCCCCCTGACTACTCGTCTACTTTAGAAAAAAATAATTGTTACTTAATTTATGTTACATTAAATTCTAGGAGTGAAACTCCCAGATCATTCATGATCATTTATCTTCCAAGCATTTGATCTTCTTCAGTTTTTTGTCATTTCAAAAAAAAAATATTTGTAGGAAACGCCAACGGTTAAGATTCTGAAATGATTCAATGGCGCGCTAAGGTGCTAATTTTTCTCTCCACGTAGGCTTTCTAACAATGCTTCTGCATCATACTCCCCTGGATAAAAATTCATGGACTCCTGTCCATGAGCTCCTACACTGACTATCCATGCTTCTAGATATTAGCTTCATTTACCCAACTGGCATCTTATATTGGGTGTCCCTTCCACTTGACCAAATATTCAAAACAGGTATTCCACCTGGTCTTCTCGTCAATCCTTTGATCAATGATCTTCTCCATCTGTGGATTTTTTGCTATAGACATTTGCTTTTCCCATTAAATCTTCTCTTGATCTTTTGATCTCTCTATATCATCTTCCTGTAAAGATACAGGTTTGATATATTGAATATGGTCGATATGCCCACATCATTTGGCCACTCAATCTCATAGGCAGTTGCATCAAACTTCCTTAAGATATTACATGGCCATATCTTCTTCATATTCAACTTGTTATATGTTCCTCTTGGAAACCTTTCTTTCTTGAGATGTGCCAGAACCTGATCTCATACTTCAAATTGAATATCTCTGCGATGTTGATCAACCCTGTGCTTGTATTCTTGGCTAGAGTTCTACAACTACTCTTTGATTTGGCTATGGAGCTTCTGCATTTCTGCAACAAAATATTTTTCTCCAGTGCTTCTAATCTCACTTTGTTCCAAGTCTCTCAACTCATCTACTCCTCTTGACTGCATTCCATACAATATTTGGAATGGGATATTCCCAGTGCTCCTATTTGGTGATTCATTGTATGCAAATTTTTCTTGTGGTAGAATATGATCCCACTTATTGTGATGCTCAGTGACCAGAGTCCTCAATAAATTCCCCAAAAATTTTGTTCACCACCTCAGTCTGTCCATCTGTCTAAGAGTGATACGCTGAGTTGAAGGAAAATTTTGTTCCCAACTTATTTCATAGTGCTCTCTAGAAATGACCAACCAATTGGCATGGGATAAAGTGTTCCATCTATGAAAATCTATCCACTACCAAAAATATGGAATCACATCCTCTTTGCATTCTTGTCAATCCCAACATAAAATCCATGCTTATTTCATCCCAAGGCCTCTCTGGTATTGGAAATGGTTGATACAATCCATTTTTTTTTCTTCTTTCTTTTGCATGTTGGTAGATTCTACATCTGTTTACAGACTTTATCACTTTTTTTCTCATACCTGGCCAATAGTATGAACTAATCAACTTTTTGAATGTCTTATCACGGCCGAAATGTCTAGCCGATCCTCCACTATGCTTTTTCTTCAAAAGGTTATCCCTCATCGAGCATTTTGGTATGCACAACTGATTTCCCTTGAACAACAATCCTTCTTGAATCATATACTCCATCCACTGGCTCTTGCCTCCCAGCACAAGATTTTCACATGCTTCATATGCTTCCTTGAAATCTGGATCATCACAATACATATCCTTAATGTGTTCAAACCCAAAGGTCTTCACCTGAAACTCCTACAGAATCAAACATCTCCTGCTCAGCACATCAACAACTTTGTTATCATTTCCAGAAATATGTCTGATGAAAAAAGTAAAATTATTCATAAACTCAATCCACTTTGCATGCCTCTGATTCAATTTTTCATGTCTGGTTATGAATTGTAAATCTTGGTTATCGTTACACAAGACAAATTCCTTTGGAACAAGGCAGTGCCTCCATTTCTTCAAGGCTTGAATTATAGCATAAAATTCTTTATCATATGTAGAGTACTTTCTCTTAGTCTCATTCATCTTCTCACTCAAATATGCAACTAGTTTATTATCCTTTCTCAAGAATGCTCCAATTGCAACTCCACTTGCATCACATCTCACTTGAAATGTCTTCCCAAAATTTGGTAAGAGTAGAATTGGTTGTTCTGTTATCTTCTCCTTCAATAAATTGAATCTCCTCTCGGCCTCCTCTGTCCATTTAAAATATTTGTGCCTCTTCTTCACTATATCCATCATTGGTGCACAAATTCCACTGAAATTTATGATGAACTTCCTATAAAAACTTGCTAATCCATGGAAGCTTCTTACTTCAAACATACTCCTCATTGATGGCAATTATTTGATTGCTTTCACCTTCTCTAGATCCATCTTCAATTTATTTGAAGAGATCAAAAACCCAAGTAAATAAGTTTTGTCTTCATAAAAGAGGACTTCTTCAGCTTTATTAACAACTTCTCATGGTGTAGTCTCCTCATCACTAATGCCATATGTCTCAAATGCAACTCCTTAGTCTTCCTAAAGACCAATATATCATCTATATATACAACCACAAACTTGCCAATGAAATCTTTCATTATTTCATTCATCAATATCATAAAAGTACTTGGGGAATTTGTTAAGAAAAATGTCATAACAAGCCACTCATACAACCCTTAATTTGTATTAAAGGATGTTTTCCACTCATCACCTTCTCTTGTCCTTATCTGGTGATATCTAATTTTCAAATCTATCTTAGAAAATAAATTTTCTCCACTTAAACAATCCATAAAGTCATTCATTCATGGCAAAGGAAATCTATACCGGATGGTGATCTTATTAATGGCTCTTGAGTCTATACACATTCTCCATCCACCATCCTTGTTTGGACTCAACACAGTTGGTACTTCACATGGACTCAATCTTTCTCTAAAAAAACCCTTGTCTAACAATTCCTGGACTTGGTTCTTTACTTCTTCATTCTCTTGAGGTGTCAATCTATATGTTGCTTTGTTTGGCAGGCTTGCTCCTGGTATCAAATAAATATGATGGTTGATGCTTCTGATGGGTGGCAACGAGTTAGGTAACTCATCCACTACTATGTCAGAAAAATTATCCAACAACTCTCAAAATGCTTCAGGAAAATCATCCATCAAATTACTTGTAAGGAAAACTTTGGATTTCCTGATCATGGAAAACTGCATCTCCTTTTCCTTCTTGACTTCTGTCAGGAGTTCCTTCCCAATCATGAGAAGTATGCTTGTATAGGGTTCTTCTTTTACTTTCTTCTCCTCTATTGGAAGAAACATGTGTGTCCTACCATTCTTCTCCAACGTTTATGTATTTTTTCTCCCATCATGAATGACATTTATATCAAACTGTCATGGTCTTCCCAACAAAACATGACATACATCCATGGGAATCACATCACACAGAATTTCATCTCTATATCCTCCTATCTTAAATTCAATGAGGCATTGTTTAGTGGCCATTACCTGATGTCCTTTGTGGAACAATGAGACTTTATATGCATTTGGATGTATAGTTGTCTCTAGCTCCAATTTCTCCACCATTTCTATGATACTAAGTTGTCATTGCTCCCACTGTCAATTATCACCTTGCATACTTTGTCTTTCATATTGCAATTTGTCTTGAATAGACTATTCCTCTGCACTGGCTTTTCATTTTTGACTCTGGTTTTAAGAAAGACTTCCTCAACATCATGGATGTTCCATCCTTTGCACCTTCTGCTTCAACATTCATTTTGTGAGCTTCTAAAATGTGAGCTTTACCTCCTCCTTATTTATTTCTCTTGGGACATTCCCAAGACATGTGTCATGTCCTTCCAAAGGAATAACACCTTACATATCCTCCTCTACTTCTTCCTCTTCATCTAGAAGAACTTCATCCACCACCTTGTATTCCTCGAGAACTTCCTCCTCTTTCTATGTGACTATGTGGCTTCTCAGTCTCGCCTTTGGATTTTTGTGCCTTGTCATTGGAAAATATCTTTCCTTTCCTTGGGATTTTGCCTCTATTTCATTGACTCTGTTTCGTGGCCAACTTCTCCTCTGCCTTCATAGAAATTTGATAAACATCCTCTACTGTCCTTACTGACATCATGTTGATCTCATCTTGGATTTCATACATCAATCAATTTATGTACCTGACAACTTTTTCCTCATCCTTCTCTCATTGTCCAATCCTGATATTCAGATTGTAGAACTCCTCTGTGTACTCTTTCACTGTCATACCCTTTTGTCTCAAGTTCTGCAACTTCCTGAACAGATTTATCTGATAATGTTTGGGCATGAATTTATCCTTTCACTTGGCTACCATTCTGTCCCAATTCTTTATCTTTTGTTTTCCTTTGCTTCTCCTCTTATATTGTAGTTGATCCCACCATAGAGTTGCATGTCCTTTCAGCCTAGTAACCATATGTCTCACCTTTTTCTCCTCATCAACATCTTCATAGTTTAAATATGTTTCCATGGATCTTATCCAATCTAATATCTCTTCATCATCCAAGTTGCCTTCATACATTTGGATCTATATCTTTTCTCTAGCTCATAGTTTAACTACCGTTCTTAGCAAGGGTTCCTCAGCAACATTTTCCCATGTAGCTTCTTCAACTTCGATTTCTTCACTTTATTCATCACTAATGTCCCCAGCATCAGGTGATATCCTCTCCACTACCTCCATCACCTCTAATATTGCATGGAGCTCTCTCATTTCTCTTTCTACAATGCAATTGGCTAAAGGTGGTTCCACGTGTCTCCTTGGTGGAATTGTGTTGACTGTCTCTCACACACAGAGTACACATTTGAGCTCTTTTTTCATTTCCTGAAAACAATTTCAGGCTCTGATACCACTTAATGGTATCATACTATCTCCTTTGTCTCATATGCTTGAAATCTACAGAGGAAATCAGGCTCTGATACCACTTGATGAAAAACCCCCCCTTCTCTCCTAAAGGGTCCACAACCTCTCGCTCAAGGATATTTATCTCTTGAGGTAGATGATATTTTCTAGGCCTTCAATCGCCCTGGAATGCTTTACATGGGTCCTTGTTTCTCTTTATCTGCAGGTCCCATGGAACTGCGGGCTCCTTCCCAAGCTCTTCACAAATTTGGGTTCGAACTGCCTAGCATGTAGTTGGTTTCTCTCTACGTGAAATCCGAATGGAGGAGTTACTCAAAACCAGATCTATGATTATTTCCCCCTCCGACAACCAACGGTGTCGATCTCTTCATGCTTCATGACTTCGGGTTTCGGCTGCCTTGAATGTAGCTGGTCTCTTTCTACGTGAAATCCAAACTCCCCCTCCAACAACCAACAGTGGTGATCTCTTCGCGCTTCAGAACTTCAAGATTTTTTACTCCTAGATACTCTGGATCCTCTGATTCGTGAATCCTTGAAGGAACTTACGACTAACCACCGTGTAACTTTACCAGATCCAATGGCTTGGGACAGTCTCACTTCCCTTGAATGGATATCAACCGTAACTTTGCACTTTCAACATATTTCTCCCTTCCTGTTGATTCTTGTTCGATGTCTTTCCTGATATCAACTCTGATGCACTCCTTGTGAATTTATAATATCTGACAAAATCCAAACTTAGTGATTCCTTCAAAATAACATACCTATGCACTCCTTGCGCTTCACAGTCCCATTCTCGACACTTAGTCGATTCTTTCCCTTGTGCACTTCTTTGCAACACTTGGTCTAAGATTCCCATTATCTCTTATGATCTTCACTTCTTAAACCCTTTGAATCCTCAGAGGGCTACTTTGACACTTAGTCAAATTTCGGATCGGTGCACTCCTTGCAACAATTTCTCACGCAAGACTTAAGTTCTCATGGGAGACTTTGCATGCCTTTCAGCAGTCACTTTGCACTCCTTTCAAACGAAAAGTTTTGTGCTATCTATTGACACTTCGTAATTTCTCAGGCTGAAGGAGAAATTGAAGAGGTAACCACAAAACCACTTTGAGTCAAGGATATATCCCTCCAGGACTTGGAGAGGGATCTCTTTGTATGATTTAACTTTGTTTGAATTTAATATTAGGCTAGGTATGAGGATAGAAGGTTTGTTTTTTATTTTTTGGTTGGGACATCAGAAGAGGACCATTGGGAAAACTGGAGTCAAAGGTTAAAGCTGTAAAATGAGGGAATAACTAAAATCATGTGTAACCAAGAAAGGAAATCATGTCAGTGGATCCTTATAGTTTGTGAGATGGAAAAGAAGAACAGATTAGGGTTCAATCCAAATGTAGAGAAAACCTTATCTGAATTCTACATTCAAACTTGGAAGAAAACATAAATATTGTTTTAAGCTAGTACAGGGTGTTGAGAACAAATCTTGAACATAATCTTCTCATAAACAATATAGAAAGAAACAGTATGTGAAACAATAGAATAACAAGTTACATCAAGAATTACTTCACCACATGATCATGACACAAGAATCTGGAAACAAAAAGTCTTTGTATTCATCCCAAAAAGTCACTTACAACCTGCTGAATCATCTTTACAATGCATGGTGATATTTCCATGCCATCCTTCCCTTTATTTATAACCCTTATATAATATGGCATTCTACCTTTTATAACTTCTAATTACATCCAAATTCTACAAACTAGGGGACCAAATATCCTCCTTAACTATTTATAGATATTTTCTTCAAATACCTAATTAATACAAAATCAAAATAGAGATTTAATCTCATCTCCAAAATCGTACCATATATCCTTAGTCTATTACAATATATGGATTTTTACCAGTGAAAGGGTAAAAATCAAAATAGCTTCCTCCTGACTATGATCCAAAAGGTAGGGAAAATAAAACACAATCCCAAGAAAATAGATAAGCTTTGAATTTCTTAAAAAACCAAATATAATTTGATATTAACCTTGACAGCAGCATCTTGGAGATGTATTGGCATTGGAAAATCATCCTGGAAATCTTCGATATCATTGAGAAATCTATTTGTCTTGATCTGTGTACATCTCTGTGTTTTTTGCTCATAACAGAACTTTCGACAACTAAGAGGCCAAAACACAGTGTATTTAGTTGTCGATATCCTGGGCACGATTTTTGGTAGCTAATGATGAATTTTGGAATGGTTCTTAGCTGACAAAACCTGTAAATTCTCTAAACTTAGTAAAAAATGGTTTAGTTTCCCCTTGACCCTTCTTCATCTTTTATAATCACCTCATCTCATACCAAGGGTATCTTCAGTCGGGGTATCAAGTCTAAGGTGAGCTATGGGTTTGAGATTTTTTTGAGCAATATTAAACCTCAACACCTTGTTCATGTTCTTCAATATGCCATTATGTTTGAGAAGCTTCTTGTTCTTGTGTTTTGTATTTTCATACTTGATGGCCAATTTATCTAATGTAGATCCAATTTTGAGGGAAGATTTCCTAAGAGTCTCATTCTCTTTCTTTAGGTGTCTTTCTAATACCTTAAACTTAGCAATTTTGTCTTTCAGTTTATGGACCATAGTTTGTTTGTTGACCTTCTTCTTTGATGGTTTTCCAGCTTCTTCAGGGTTTTCCACTTCTACAGTTGATGGCTCTACTTGCATTTCTATAGCTAAGGGTTCTTTGATTTTGGTGGAGAGGATTTTGTGGCAGCTTCTATAGGAGACAATGATCTTCTTTTTCTCTTACTGGTCTTGGGGAAGTTAATTATTGTGAGGGAGTTCCTCATTTATTGGGTTGGACTTATTGTCCAAACTCTCCCCAAAACAAGAGATAATCCCAAGTTTTGTTTCTCCTATTGATATCTTCTAGAACTATCAATTTGATCAGACCATGGTGAAACAAACTATTGCTAGTTGTTTGAGGCTTGGCTTGAACTTTGCAATCCATTTTGGTGAGACTCTTGAGAAGTTAAAATGGCATATTCAAAGGCTTATTACCTGTAAAATGGAGGAGTAGTCTGAATTGGTAGAGCATGGTTCTTCCATAAATCCCCTCACAAGTGATGTAGACCTGAATCATCTTTAGCAAAGTTTGCCATTTCTCCTCCAAATAGCTCCTGGGGATATCCTTTTTCCACTTCATATGTTGATGATCTTCCTTGAGGAATGACCTAAAATCGACTTCTTTGATTGAGGCAGTCTTAAACCACCTTTATATTTAACTAAGAATTTTTTTAGCTGCTACAACACTGGCCTCATCAATATGCATTACCACAGGACCAAGATGAACCTTAAATCCATCAAAACCCTTGGAAAAATCTTTTTCAATACCCTGATGGTACCCTTGGAGCTTATGACAGAAATTATAACATCCATCCTCTTTGAATATTTCACAAGCCTCGGGAAGTGCCTCAAGATATGAGGTATCCTGAAATTCCTTCCTCAGAAGGGTACCTCCTATTGATCTCTTCATCACCCAATTGTTCGACAACACATGTATTCCAATAGAGGAAGAACACCTTCAGTAACCACTCACATAACCAGATCAAAGATCAACACACTGATGTTTTCACGTGGTAAAACCCCTACGGGGAAACATCCACGGCCCCAACCAACGTGACCACTTGGAGCAGTTTATTAATGCAAAGAAAAAGATTACAGAGAGATTTTACAAGAGAGTTTCTCACAATCGATCATCGGAAAAT
>ML799321.1:233025-252260 GCA_009831015.1 Picea engelmannii
TCAAAATTCATCTTGTGGGTTGTTGTATTTTTTGAGTTACACTCTATGGAAAATAGGGTTTGTGGTCAGTCCTGAAACTAGTCAAAATCAGGTGTTTCGGGTAAAAACGTCATAACTTCTTCATAACAGATCCAAATTCTATGAGACCAAATGTGTTGGTTAGGGTACTGTCTGCGGTAGGTTTTTTAACAGTTTCATATCATTTTATCAAATATTTTGTGTGGGGCACACTCTACAAGGTCGCTCTCTAGAATAATCCAGAATTCAGCAAGGTATGCCATTTTTGTTATAAATCCTTTTCTGAGAGGTTCCAAGTAGTGCCACTTGGAGTAATTTCATAACGCATACTAAAGAACATTGTGTATCAGTTTCAAATCTTTATACATTACAGGTTCAAAGTTATGATTACTTCAAGTTAGGGTTGTTGACTAATCCAAAACTAGGCATGTGAGACTAAAAACAAGTTTGATGAAAATGCTAGTCTTTTGTTAAGGAATGTTTGTAGGAATGTGATCATATACACCAGGTCTATTACAGAGCTACAAATCAGATTTGGATGATTAAATTGATGAGGGATTTTTGTTGAGGTTGGTGCATGGTTGATGCACTTGTTTAAGGTACAGGTTGATTACAGGTTGGTGCATGGTTGATGCATTTGTTTAAGGTATAGGTTGATTACAAGTTGGTGCATGGTTGATCCACTTGTTTATGGTACAGGTTGATTATAGGTTGGTGCATGGTTGATGCACTTATTTATGGTACATGTTGATTACAGGTTGAGGTACAGGTTGATGCATGGTTCAGACTTATTGGTACATGTTTACAGCAGTATATCTCACAGTGATAGTGTGACAGTGGTTCCATCATTCTACTTCTACTTCAGGGTGGCAGGACGGGGAAAGGAAAGGTGGTTGTAGCCACCTTCTGGTTGTAGCCAGAGGACATTGGGGGTTGTATCCTCCTTCTGGTTGTAGCCAAAGATTTGGGGAGTTGGAGCTTCCTCAGGTTGTATCCTGAGAAACTAGGAGGTTGGAACCTTATTCCAGTTGCAGATGGAAAACAAAGGAAGTTGGTGCTTCCAATGAATGTAATTATTCAAGACATATAAGAAAAATCATTCCGTGGTTTTCTCCCGATTTGGGTTTCCATGTAAAACACCGGTGTACTATGCATGTGTGTGATTGTTTATTTATTACTGCTCATTATTGGATAATAATTCTACATTGATATAAATTTTGAAGAAAAAGGATTATAATTACGTTATTACTGATTCACCCCCCCTCTTAGTAATCCAACAACATGATGATGTCATCTAGAATGACGTAGAAACATGTGATGTGTGCCACGTGTCAGTGGGTTTTGTACCCATCAAAGATTGAAATGCCTTTTGGAATGTGACACATGTCACCCATCTGATTGGGCCACGAGTCAACCGCTAGTATTCCACCATGTGGCACTCCATTTGAGCATGGTAGTGGTCCTACACTGGCGTTGATCACCATACACCAAGATAGACGGCTAGGAGGAATTTCGGTGACAAAAATTTCAATGGAGTTAATTCCCCAAGGTGGTCCCACAATCCAAACCATGGTATCACCGAGGGGTTACGTGTCAAAAGGTGGGTTACTCAAAACCATCGATGCGTTCCCCGACAAATTGGAAGGCATTAAGTGATGTGACATGATAGTGCTCAAACATCGAAACCCTAAGCCAGCAGATGTGTGGAAATAGGAGACTAACTCTGGAGGAAGGACACTTCGGAGAAAAATGAAATGGGTGGGACACAAACCCCCGAATCCCGAAGTGTCGAATGACTGAAAATCATCGATCTGTTGAAGGAAACACAACAAGTGGAGGTATAATCTGGAAGATCAACACCATAGAGATAAAGGAGTTAGGTAATTTTGAACCCAGACTTATGAAAGTCGGAGGCCCGAAGTCCCGAATAAGCACCATTGACCTAGCATAGCCCATGGCCGCATGGGTTGCAGGCTGAGAGAAAGGGGCTAGTGCCCAAAAATTATTGAAAAGCAATGAAAAAATGAGAAAGAAAATATCTGCAAGGATTCTTGATTGATCGAGAACCGCAAAATGAAATTTGAAAGCTTTCCTTGAATCAGATTGATTTAGGAATACTATGGAAATTGTTAAGGACTGATGGCCTGACAATTTCGATGGACTGCACATTGTTTTTTGCAGAGTTAAACAACAGCTAAATCAGATAATGATTAGAATAGATAAAAGAGATGAGATGCACAAGAAGTGCATCAGAGAAGAAGCACAAGTTTTAAAGGATCATAGTTTTCTTCTCAAGGCTCAAAATCGAGCAAGGAAGTCGTGATTGGAAAGGTCTCGGAAAGAGGATTCCTGTCACGAAAAAGTTTGGGGAAATCTGCTTGTGTGTGGATTTCAAAAACCTCAATAGAGCATCAGAAAAGGATAACTACCCAGTCCCACCAATGGAATAGCTCTTGCAGACTGTGTCTAGTTCTAAAATTTTCTACCTTTTAGACGGTTTTTCAGGTTACAACCAGGTTCTAGTTTTAGAGGAAGACCGATTGAAAACTACCTTCCAAACCAAGTGGGGAACCTTTTCTTATAAATGCATGCCCTTTGGGTTAATTAATGCAAGGGAAACCTTCTAGAGGACCATGGGCATATATTTTCTAAGATTGATCAATAAGTGTGTAGTAGTCTTTTTGGACAACGTGACTATGTATTCAAAGAACAAAGAAGATCACATCCAACATATAACCTAGATTTTTGAAAGGTGTAGAAAATATGGTATATCTTTAAACCCTAAGAAAACTATCTTTGGTGTCGAGGAAGGGAAATTACTAGGTCATATTATATCTCAAGAAGGAATTCACATAGACCTAGAACGAATTAAGGAAATAACTCATCTTCCCTTACCCCACAACAGAAATGTTATGCAATACTTATTTAGGAAAATCAATTTTGTGAGGAAGTTCACCCTCGATTTCACTAAAACTATCAAACCCTTACAAAAATGGTTCGCAAGGATGTTGATTTTAAGTGGGATGATGAGCAAAAAAATTCTTTTAACAATATCAAGATTGCAATATGTCAAGCTCTGATGTTGCAAAGTCCTGACTTTAGCAAATATTTGTTTCTCTATACTTTTGCCTCTGACCAATATTTAGTTGTAGTATTGACTCAGAAGGATGATGAAAAAAATGAGGCACTGATATCATTTATGAGCAATAATATCCAAGGGGCCAAACTGAATTACCCTATTATAGACAAATAGGCTTATGTGGTGTACAAAGAAGTAAAAAATTTCAGATCTTGCATCCTAAAAATCACACCAAATTCATTTTTCCTCATCCCACAGTCTGATCCCTATTCACTCAAAAATAGATGGGAGAAAGAAGAGGAAATTGGATGCAGTTGTCCAAATTTTTTATCTAGATATAAAACCTACCAAACTGGTTAAGGGATAGGGATTTTGTAAAGTGGTCTTTGAAGCCCAAGACCAAGTAAATGAAGACTCTAGGTGGGAGCATAAAATGGCGTTATGGTGTAGTGAATATTTATATGTTCCCCTAGGGCAGGAGTCTTGGTATGTAAAACTAGTTTATCTCTTACATCATGGGACATTCCTAGAAAAACTAAACCCTAAGGAAAGGAGAGCTCTCATTCTGAAATCAACACAATATCGCCTCATAAATTTGATACTTTTTCGCGTAAATTATGATGTGGTGATTTTTAGATGTCTCGAACGTGAATATGTAAGCAAGGTGATGAAGGAGCTCCATGATGGTCATGCAGGTGCACAGTTTGTAGGGAATACCACCTCTTACAATATATTAAGAGTATATTTTTGCTGGCCTACTCTATTTAGAGACGCTCAGACATACGCTAGAAACTGTAAAACTTGTCAAATAAGCATAGGGAGGGAAAAGAGAGCAATTGTCCCACTCCAACCAGTGGCCATATCCGAAACATTCGATTAATGGGGGTTAGATGTCCTAGGGAATATTACCTCGAGTTCTTCAAAAAAACATAGATACATACTGACTTCTATGGACTATTTTATGAAATGGGCAGAGGCCATCCCTCTGACTCACATGAATGAAAAGGTGTTAATCCAATTCATAGAACAAAAGTTGATCATAAGGTTTGGTATGCCTTATGTTCTTGTTTTTTACAATGCCGCTTAATTTTATTCCACCCTATTATATATTTTTCTCTATACAAAGAAATCATAATCAAATACTCTGAAAACTACTATCCACAGGGGAATGGAGTGGAATAATCAACCAATAAGAACCTAGTGACGATCATGAAGAAAACAATTACACACAATCAAAGGAATTGGCATAGTTCACTTCATAATACCTTATGGGCCAATAGAGTAACACCCAAGTAAGCTATAGGGAACTCCCCGTACTTTCTGGTATACGTACAATAAGCCATTCTCTTGAACGGGTTATATCTTCCATTTCATCAACTTGCTTGGGGATCTAGAGGAAATCCCTCATTAGTTATTCTATAGAGAATTGATTCCCTCCTCATTTTGGAAGAAGAAAGGGAGAAATCAAAATCAAATTTTGTCTCTCATCAAAAAATAGTTAAAATATGGTTTGACAAGCATAAGGCCAGAGAGAAGAATTTTGAAGTAGGAGACTTAGTCCTGAAATGGGATAGAGAAAATGAACCAAAGGGAAAACATTCAAAGTTTCAGAATCTATGGCTTGGACCTCTCTAGGTAGTTGAGAAACTTGGGGAAGGAACGTATCGGTTGCAAAATCTGAGGGGGGAACTCGACGCCCTACCGGTGAATGGCCAAGCCCTAAAAAAATATTTATGTAAAAAAAAAAATGTGTGTGTGTGTGTGTGTGTGTGTTTATGTTATTCTATGATTAGGATAAATGTGTAAGTGCTAGGTAGACTGATTGCATAGTACTTTATTTATGTTTTTCTTTTGTGTGGTATTTTTGTGTAATAAATTTGTGTTCTGCAAGGAACTGGTTGACCTTAATCGACATGGTGTAGAAAAATATGTTCCTGACTCACACTTACGTGCAACGCAAGAAACGTTGGGCAAATTACATTTTTCTTAAAAGAGTTTTGTATCTGACCTTTGCAAATAAACGAACTTGGAAAGTGATGAATTGTCAACCTGGTGTTCTGGTAAAACCTAAAGGGAAATATGGAAAGTTGAAAAGGACCACATGTACCTCTAGACAGGGCTAGGAATAATTTCACCTTAACCATCGTATCTTGCAGATAAAAAACGTCCTCCTCTCCCACTCACTGAGGGAATCTCTGCCAAAAAAATAAATCAATTATATCAAATGAGTGCAAAGTAGGAGAGGGTATGTAGATAAATATTTCAGGGCTATGGATGCTTGCTGGAAGCGGAGAAAGGTTTGTGACATCAGGGTGACTATGTCGAGTCTATGGATGCTCATTGGAAGCAGAGAAACATCACAACAAGAGAATGGTGATACCTAAAAGGCCTAGTGCTAGTGAATGATTTACTCATCTCTTGTCAAAATGGGGCATGGTTCATGGTCAAGAGGAACGAAGGTGGAATAAAGGTTGAAACTCCATAGGTGTGCCCACATTCATGAACCGGGGGAATTGTAAATGCAAGGATAGGAGAGACTCTGATAAAAGAAAAACCAGTTAGGTTCTTAACCAGCTTCTGCATCAACTAAGCCCAAGGAAGGAACAAAGATTATTATTTCACCCAGTAAATCACCATTTATTAAGCACACAACCCACCCTAAAACCCTTATGAAATTTTATCACTTTTGGGGTACCACTTTTTTATTTTACTGTCTGAATTGAGTTCACTATGGGGGGGATGGTTTTTTTTTTCATGACTCTTATCGATCAAGTCAGATTTTTTTGAACTTGTTAAATGAAGCATTGTTTCTAAAATAAATTGGCATTCTAACTAAGAATCTACAGCTAACATTGTGACTAATGCGCCTTTGTTTGGCATTGGAAAATTTAAAACAGATAAAGTGGCCACAAAATTACACTAATCATCGATCGTCGATGCACCATCTGCATCGGTATAAGGCATAGTTGGTTTGTGTCAGTTATTTTTCACGAAGATTCAGGAGATAGTCAATCCCCATCAACGTCAGTAAGGTATGGGAGAGATATAAATTGACAAAATCCATGAAAAACCCCCGATAGTTGATGACCGATGCACCTTCTCTAGGTCATGGAAATCTAAAAGGGTTAAAACATTGATTTTTTCTACGTTAAACATATCATAGATCACTAACCCCCGATACACTTTCGACATCAGGCAATTTTCGAGAGGGTCAATCTAGGATCACTTAGGTAATCTTATCGTCAATCGTCAATCCTTGAAAATTTTTAGCGTCAACAAGACATGATCGAGTTTTAGAACGTTTAGCTTAAGAAAAGTCTCAATTCTGAATAACACGGGTAAACGAAGACACTATTCTCAAGTGCCATGTGTCTTTTTCGCTTAAGGGTGTCGTATGGCCTAGTATCGTCCTGAATCATCTTAAGGTTCCCTATATCCTAGTCACACCTCTGAGTCAGCCTTTCCATGTCAACCCTATATGGCATGATCATTGGGAATCAGATATTTTTGCAAGGATTTTTCAACGACAAGTGTTTAAAGAGAAACCCCAACCCCGACCCACCAACCATATTAGCAAAACGATGGGATGTTTTTGGCACGAGATACAATCGAATTATGTCATTTAATAGGCCATATAATGCTTCACAACACATACATTTCTACTCAGTTCTTTGATTGAACGATAGGAATTTGAAATCACCAATAGACCACGTTATATCTCACACCCACACTATCGACTTACGATCGAATTTAAATTAAAAGAAATGAGGATCTAGCAGCAGATTTTGTAGAACCACACTCATATTTTGAATTATGGTTGATGCGACAAGGTAATCTAATCCCTATTTAAATTACTATAACAACTTTCAACATTTTCATTCTATGCACAAGTTCAAATTATAGAGCATCCAAAGAAGAAAAACAAGCGTCTCGAGACTATGTTGATTCTCAGATTATCAAAACGAGGTTAAACAAGCAACATGGGTATGTGTTAAAGTTTATCAATTCGGCAGTCATGATTTTTGATACATGAATCTAATTTACTACACATTCCCTAACTATGTTCTAGCTGTAGGGAAAATGCCTCTAAGAAATCCAACAACTAGGTGCTCGACGAGAGAACCTGAGAAAAAGGAAGTGGAAACATGTGAAGTTTCTTCTTCTGGTACTACGAGGTAGTTGGAATACGCTCCCAGGGCAGAGCCGATCATTAAAACCTCAATGAAGAAAATTTTTATTCAACCTTCGTTCTTCGGCGATACAGAAGAAAACACTAGGTCCAAAATAATTCTCCCATAGTGGATAGACCTATTCAATAGGATCAGTTGGGAGGAGTACCCAGAGTGTATCCCACACAACGACCCATTTGTAAGGGCACTTGACGACCAGGTGTTCCAAAATATCTGACGGTCATACTTACGCATGGTAGCCTATAGAAATTTGGTTTTCCCATACATTGAGGTTTTCAAGTGGTTAATCGATCATACAAACAAGTAGAAATTCCTAATCAACGACGAGAATGGTGGGTTTGTCATAGTTTTCCACCCGACAGAATTCTAGAAGTACTACAAACTCAGGGACCTAGAGGAACAACTGAACATAGACATCATGGTGAAGTTCTATTAATTCCACGACACTAGTCAGTTGATGGCCTCATGTTGGAAGGAGGACAAGAAGTTTACAAACCAAAGAAACAACTGGTATGGGATAGTTAACTTGAGGGAGCCATATATCTACTTAATGGCTCTCATATGTCGACTATATGGAGAGAAGGACTACTCCAAGTTTCAGAAGCATGGATTCCCCCAACATACACTATGGAGAACTTTGGTAGAAGCTTCAATTGGTCTGTGTACAATACGATTAGACGCCGAAAGAAGAGGAATTAGCCACTTTCCACATGGCCTCATACCTTCTCGATGTTATCTGTGTGAGAAATTTATTCATCAGCATGAACTTAAGCTGGCATTTTGCAGAGCTCCCTGGTCATGTTTACTTTATCATACTATGGCAGAACAGGTACAAAAAATCCTACGCCCTTATTTGCGATGAATTCATCACCTGAATTTATTTTATTGTATTTAAAAAGGAATCCTCAAGACTATCCGCAACAACTAAGAAAATGGTAGAGAAGGTAGGCCACTAGTATTTAGATGAATACGTAACCTATATCAGGGTGTCCAGGGCCACCAAAGCACTGCATATACTCCCTTCCCATATCCAAGATCGACTCATTGTGGGAGAAATATGATATCAAACTATCTTACAGGGCTATAACACCACAATAGTCAAGGACAATAAGAGAGATTCCATACCCTACGGCTTCCAGGTGGGGTTTTATTTGGTAAAGGACACTGCTCAAGAAAAAAAATAAGGGCTAATTTATCTTGAATTTAGGTTCCTGATAGGTCGATTTCACAAGAATGACCCTAAAGGCATGGTCCCCCAACATGCTTCACAAGTATCATCTTGTTGGCCATACACACATGACCAATTTGAGGATGAAATTTTCACAAAATGTGCTCAGGACTGGGAAGGTAGTACAGAGGATGGCCAACCTAGACATGACCTAGTTCAAGGCTATGAGCATGTACGAGTAGGTGGAGACAATAGACAAATCGGCTCAAGAGGCTCTTAGAGTGAGGGAAGAAGTTTGAGCAGCAGAGACCACAAAGGAAAAAAGGAGAGGATTTATGTTACTAGAGGGAGCCTATAGAATCATTGACTAGTTATAGAATGATCTTGATCTCTTAGAGATGATGATGATCCCCTTGGACAACCCAATCACAAGCATAGGAGAGCCAAGTGGCTTAGAACCAATGCAACTTGAAGAAATCACCGGGCTAGAAAACCCTGAAGTTCCATCACTACAGATCAGATCACCATGGATAATTCCAACCTATACTAAGGAATTAAGGATGTTGGGTGGGACAGGTGCACCAAATCCCCTATTTGACATGATAACCATATATGATGATGAGGAAATTTCAAAGGTTTCATCGATAACCTCGATACCAATAGCAGAGGAGAAGGAACCTAAGAAAGCATCCACCCGAAGTCTCGATGCTCTGTTTCAGGACCTCCTGTAGAGAGACTATGAGGTCAAAACTTCCTTAGACATTGATTTGCTCGACCTGTTGGGGACCCCAATAGACAACTTGAAGGATGAGCTAGGATCAGGTGGTCAGAAAGAGGAAATTCCATGATGAGAAATAGACACTTTGATAGTTGATTACCAAGTAAGTATCTAACCTACCCCTGGTTCTTCCATTTTGGTCGATACCTCACCAATCGATGGACAACAAATGGAGTTTGAGCCATAGGGACATATGAAAGAAGTTTAGGAACCAATCCTAGATTAGATACATAATCGAGAGACTGAGAAATACTCTAACCTAGGGAGAACAAAAAATCCCTAAACCTCTTGATGAGGTCGTCGACATACAAGCGATCGCCTATGATAGAAAGAAAAAATCCATCATGAAGATGACCACTAAGAAGAGAGGTCTTGTGCTAGATAGATTGATTCTCATCACTACCGAGGAGAATTTTCTCAGGACTGAACATGCCAAGACATTCAAGCTTATCGACGTAGGGATGGCTATCACGGATGCCACATTGGATAGAGAAAGGAGGGATGAAAAGGCATTGGTCTCCACGCTAAAGGAGTTGGAGCATTTGTTCCATTTAGAGAAATAATATCAAGACTCAACACAAGCCATGGTGTTCCTAAGGAGTGAGTTCCAGGACGCTTATACATAATTCACAAGTGAACGAAACCTTTTCACCATAGGCATAGCAAATTTCCAAGAAGATACCCTTATGGTGCAAGAGACCTACAAGGACGTGGAGAGGTGGTATGAAAAAGATCATAAAACAATAGAAACGATCGATTACATCAACGTAGTACAAAAGGGATGAGTCACCGAAGAGCACGGTTTGCAGGTTCTAATGGATAGCAACATAGATCGTATTATGATAGAGGCCAAATACTAGGTGAAAATGGCCCATGAACCTCAGCGGGAGATTCAGAAGAAGTGGGTCGAGTGAGAAAAGGACTGGGAAAATATCAATTGGGAGATGAAAGGCATTAGTGTAACACCCCAGGTTTTGAACATCCATTTTTAAATAATGTATTGTTACAATCTTGAGAGGCCAGAGTGCCCAAACAATTATTAAAAGGCCAGTGTGCCCAAGACATGTAATGTTTTATCATTGTTAATAACAAATACATCATTGGTTGCTAGGCGAACAAGGACTAGAGTTATAAGGGTCTATGATTCCACAAGAGAGGGGGATTGAGGGACTAAGTGTTTATTCCTATTTTTTTTAATTACCCTTTTGTCTAAGGGAGGGGATCGGTAATGTGACCTTCTTGGGGAAAGCCAAGAGGTTCTTGTTTTCCCCATGAGGTTACTTAAAACCACCTCTGGTCTAATGGGGGGGTTCAACTTATGGCTTGTTCACTAATTCCCTATACATTCACCCATTGTTTCCGTCACACACTCCCATGCACACACTCCCATTCACCCTCTGACCCATCCATCGATCCATCCTGATCCACGTCTTGGCTTGCGAAAGGGAACGAAGCTGCTTAATAATTAGCCACAGGATAGTTGGTTGTGGTGGTCGCTGGTGTGATTCAACCATGACCTGGGGGATTGCATGTCTGAAATGCATTGGCATGTACCCTGTTTTGCTCACAACTATGAGTCCTGAGAGTTACAGCATTGATATTCTGGACCAGTTGTGTTGGAATCCCTGAGAGGAAAGAGAAGGATTACCTGATGGACTGCATGGTAGAGAAGGGTGGAGGTCCATTCTCTCAGGTGGCACAGGCTGGGTAGAAGAGAGCTAGGTACTTGGATTGTTGTGCATGCTGGAAAACTTGTGAGAGCTTGAGAGCTTGAGAGCTAACTGGTTTGAGAACCCAAGTAACACTCTGGAACCGTCCTTGTGGATTCATAGCCCTAGCCTGAGGTTGACACTATTGTTGATATTTCGAGTAGTTGTGTCTATGGTTGGGTGGAACTTCCTTGGTCTGCAGCCAATTGGTGTCGCCTTATATAAAGATAATTTCTCTCTCTTATTATTATTATTATTTGTTTATGAATTTTGTTTTGTTGTGTTTTTAATTATTGCTAATTGAATCTTTAGAACATGCATGCTTGTTGTATATTACTATGAATGTCATTAATTCTCTTATCTTATGCATATTTAATAAATAAAGAAGGTATCGGTATGAGAAAAAAGTCCCAAGGAGGGATTTAAGGTAGTGTACCTGACCTGTGGGTGGCTGAGTATGTTATAGTTTGGTATCAGAGCTTCTGGTTGAAACATCAGGTCGGTATGGGCCGGGTCTATTGGTTAGAGCCTCGTGGTTGAGATTGAACTCTGACCATGAAATTAAAAATATCAGGAGGAATGGTGTTGCAAAGGCTACACATGAGACAGAACGTCATAGATCCTCTGTAAGGGTTCAAAGGATCGTGACCATCCCTTTTGAATTTGGGAGTGATAGCCACTGTAAGATTAGGAGATATCTAGGATCGTTGGATCGGAGGACAGGTGAACAAGGATCATCTGATGGAAATAAATCAAGGGATAAGGTCACGACCGTCAGATCCCATTGGAGAGAGAGATCAACGGCCAACAAGCATTGTGGGGAACCGAGTTGCATGAGAGATAATTTCCCAATGAAATCCCACAATCCAAACCATGGTTTCACCGAGGGATTATGTGTCAGCATCAGGAGAATTGCAAGGCGAAAAGAAGGTTACTCCAAACCTTCGATGCATGCCCCCGCAAATTTGAAAGGCATGCAGTTATGTGATAGATTAGGGCTCGAACATCAAAACTTTGAATAGCCGAAGTAGATGGAAACCATCGATCCATAGGAGGACATGCGTCAACCGATCGTGTGCGCTGGGTGAAAGCACTTTAGGAAAGAGCAAGCGAGGAGAAGTTGAGAGTTGAAACTCCTAAAGCTCGAAGAGTCGGAGACTTGAAGTAAACGTCACATGTCATATCATCTGAAGTAGATCCTGACCGTCGATCACCAGGAGGTTACATTTTAGTATATTAGTAACTCCGAAGGAATCCATTCAAGAGGTTGTCAGTTGGTATTTGAGACTCCCAAAGCCTAGAGAGCCAGAGAGCTGAAGCAAACCTTGACCATTCGATCATCCGAGAGGATCTCATCCATTGATATGTCAAGATCCATGCGTCACCATATCCATGACTTCAGATAAAATCTAGTGGGGCCAGATAAGTTGAAATTTGAGATTTTCAAAGTCCAGAGTCCTAAAGGAATCATATCCATCGATCTGCAAGAGACACATGGTGGTAGATCACGAGCTCCAGATAAAAACATTTTCAAGGAAAATGGTTGAAGTTTGAGATCTCCGGAGCCCTGAAGTAAAACATAGCCGTCAGATTGAGGAGGACATGTGGAGTAGATCCATGGACTCTGGATGAAGACCCAAAGTGAATATTGGTCATCCATTCTAGGAGGACACATGGCGACAAATTGGTCAGTTTATGAATTCAGAGTTTGGGAGAATTGGATGTGTGCTAGTTTGAAAACTCTCGAAGCYCGAAGAGCCRAAGTGATGGGGCAYRATGACGTCAYCTAGAGGTGATGTGGACCCTGGAATCCCTRAAGTGATGTGGCTTGCAGACATCACCTAGAATGACATGGACACATTGGATGTGTGCCATGTGTTAGTAATATTTGAGCTTTTGGAATATTGAAAAGTTGATTAGAACGTGACATGTGTCACCCTCCTAATAGTTCCATGTGTCTTCTTCCAGCATTTTTCCACGTGGTAATAGATCGTGCAATCCAGAAGACTGGGAACTCCAGAAGGGAAAGATGTGATAGGTTGCGTTGGGTTGAAAACTCCTAAAGGCCCAAAGGCCAGAGTATATATCGACCATTGATTCCATAAGACACGCATCGAAGGATCTTCGACTTCGAGTGAAAGCACTTCGGGAGAAAGTGAAAGAGGGAAGTTTGAAACTTCCAAAGCCTGAAGAGCCAAAGCAATTCATAGTTGTTGATATGTGGGAGGACACACATTGATATATCATGAACTTTGGGTAAAAGCATTCTGGGAGGAGGCAAGTGAGGAAAGTTGAGACTTCTGAAGCGTGGATTCCCGAAGTGAATCTCAATCATTGATCGTGAAAGAGGATGAGTATCATTGATCTGGTCCTGGTTGAAAGTCCCGAAGTCCCAAATCTCTTGGCAATTGTTGTTTCATCTAAGCACAGGGTCATGGCCTTGGTCATATGCAGATTGAGAGATGAGGAAAGGAGGGATAAGGGAAGAATTGGTTGTCCCTGAGACAGAAAAGTGATAAGGGAGGATTTAGTCATGGTTTCTAGTCGTGGTCACCTGGGAGGTGGTTTGAAGGAAGCACCTACGTAGGGTGAAACTCTGTTTCATCCAAGGATAATAGGACACTGTTATTTTTAGAGAATGGGGATATGATCTCCATAAAAAAACAAAAAAATACCTGTAGCATGGTTTGGAAATTTTGTTATCATATGCATAATTGTAACAAAATGGTTTCTTGCACATTTTGCAAAATTAAGGGGCTTAAGAACATTAGCTCAGGATGCGTATTGAGGAAATGGAAGAAGGTGAGGGAGACTCTAGTCATGAAAAGGAGTCCGAAGGCCAGAATACCAGAGTTGGTAATGAAAAGACAAAGTCCAATGGACACAAGGGAAAATAAGAGCGAGAAACATTAATAGAAATGGTGAGAAGCTTGAAAATGGAAGTGAAAATCTATAAAGTAGACAATGAGAGACTGATGAGAGAGAAAATTCAGATAAATGTGCGAGTGTTGCAGAGCTTAAATCAGTTGTTGAGGGAAATGAAGAAGGGATCAAACTCAAGACAAGATGAAGAAGGCAGGTGTCATGAAATAAGGGATGACTGTGGCAAAGTTGGTTATTCCAGAAGTTCTAGTAGAGCTCATGGACACCACTCACCTCCTTACTCAAAAAAAAATAATTATTCATCGGATGATCTCGTAAGTAGTCCAGAGGTGTCTCATGTTAGACACCAAAGAAGGAAATAGGAGGTAGATAGTTTGCAAGGAGAGAAGAGGAAGCTCAAGCCACCTTCCTTTGCGGGTGAAAGAGAAAGACAAGATGATTTTGAAGCATGTTTTCTTGGGATTAGGAGATATTTTAAGTTACATAACTATTCATCGAACCTGGAAGCCAGGATTGCCACCTACCACTTACATGGAAAAGCTACAATATGGTGGTACCATCTGAAGCAAGTGGAGCATGTCAATGAAAGTATGATCACTTGGAAGTAGTTCAAGAAGTACTTCCAGAAGGATTACCTCTTAGATCATTTCTATGACAAGAAAATGTAGGAGTTCTTTGAATTGAGGTTGGGAAGCACGACTATGGTGGAATATGAGAAGAAATTCTTGGGATTGTTAAAGTATGTCAAGTTCATTGGTGATGAGAAAGTGAAAATACAAATATTTCTAAGTGGATTTCCATCCTTTTATAATGAAAATATCAAGTATGAGGAACCCAAGACCTTGACTGAGGCCATCAGGAAGGCTAAATACATATATGAGCAAGGCTAGGGAAGAGAATCCCTGCAGAAATCTTGGAAGGACAAGAAGAATGTAAAGTTTGATTAGAGGAGGAAAGAATTCAAACCTCCCTTCAATAGGAATGAGCTTAATAGAAATCATCAAAATCAGCATGCTAAGGGGGATTGCAAGAAAGAAGATTCCTTAGGAAAAAGGGGAAGACCACCAATCTAATGTTGGGGATGCAAGGAAGATCACCTATACAAGGATTGCCCACACAAAAAAGACAGAGTGAAGACTGTGCACAACATCCAAGAGGCTACAATAGTTGGAGATATGGGAATATTCTATGCAGCTTTAAATGATTGACAAGCAGAGTACCAGTCCAATATGATCGAGGTGGAAGGTAAGATCATAAATCAAATGGTTCCTATTTTGATTGATTCATGATAAATTCATTGTTACATTGATCCTAATATACTGGAAAGATGACATTTGGAGAAAAGTAAACTCGGAAAATCAAGTTTGGTTCAGTTAGCCACTGCAATCAAAAGAAGAATCCATGATATGGTTAGAAGTTGTTCCATAAGTCTTAATGGCGTGAATACTAGTACTGATATAAATATCATACCATTGGGGTCTTATGATGTTCTGATTGGGATGGATTGGTTGGAAAAGCATCATGTTGTCCTAGATTTCCATAACAAGACATTTACATGTCTTGATGGAAATGGAAAATAGAGCACTATGAAAGGGATTCCAAGACCCATCGCTATAAGGGATATTTCAGACTTACAACTGAAAAGATGTTTTAGGAAAGGATCTCAACTATATGCATATCATGGGGAAGAGACAAATAATACAAAGGGGCCAAGCCTTGAACATTTCTTGTTACTACAAGAATTTGAGGATGTATTCCAAGAAATACATTGATTTCCACCAAGATGGGAGATAGATTGCTCAATTGATTTAGTGTTGGGAGTTTCCCCAGTGTTAAAAACACCTTATAGAATGAGCACACTAGAGTTAAAAGAATTACAAATGAAATTGGAAGAATTGTTGAAGAAAGGGTACATACGTCCAAGTGTCTCACCTTAGGGAGCACCAGTACTTTTTTTCAAAAAGAAGGATGGAACCTTGAGGCTATGTATTGACTTTCGACAACTGAACAAGTACACTATAAAGAACAAGTATCCTCTACCCTGAATTGATGACCTCTTTGATCAGCTAAGAGGAGCAAAGATATTTTCAAATATTGACCTGAGGAAGAAGACATTCATAAGACAACCTTTAGGGCCATGTATGGGAATTATGAATTTGTAGTGGGGCCTTTTGGACTGACCAATGCACCAGTTGTATTCATGTGCTTAATGAATGGCATATTCAAAAATTATTTGGATAATTTTGTCATAGTATTCCTGGATGACATACTTATCTATTCTAAGTCTGAAGAGGAACATGAAAATCACTTAATATTGGTATTGCAAGTACTGAGAGAACATCAGTTGTATGCCAAGTTGAGTAAGTGTTCTTTCTATCAAAATCAGATCCATTACTTTGGACACATTATTTCAGAGCAGGGAATAACAGTAGATCCAGAGAAGATAGAAGACATTAGAGTATGGTCAACACCCATATATGTGTTAGAAGTCAGATCTCTTATGGGAATAGCTAGCTACTACAGAAGATTCATAGTAGGGTTCTCTAATATTTCTCATCCCGTCACTTCTTTTCAAAAGAAGGGAACTAAATTTGAATGGAAACTCAAGTGTGAAAATAGTTTTAATCTGTTGAAGGAACTACTTACTAGTGCACATGTGTTAAATATTGTTGACCCAAATGAAATTTTTGTGGTATTTACAGACGCTTGTAAGGAAGGACTTGGGGGATTCCTCACACAAAATGGACATGTCATTGGATATGAGTCCAAAAATCTTAAGGAACATGAGAGGAACTACGACACACATGACTTAAGGAACATGAGAGGAACTATGCCACACATGACTTGGAACTTGTTTCCATTGTTCACGCCTTGAGGATGTGGAGGCATTATCTCATGGGGAAGAAATTTGAATTAAGAGTGGACCACATTGGTGTGAAGTATATTTTTGAACAACTGACCTCAAATGCCAAGAAAACAAGATGGCTAGAATTTTTAAGTGAGTATGACTTCGATATCAAGCATATCAAGGGAAAGGAGAATAAATTTGTCGATGCACTTAGTAGAATAGTGCATCTCATGCATGATAATCTTGTCAGTATGAATTAGTCAAACTTGAAGAGAATAATTTTAGATGTTCTTGTTATAGATCAACATTACCTACAAGTAAAGGAAAACTTACAGCAAGGAAATGTACAACAAAAAATAAAGGAGTACTAGGTAAAGGAAGATGGATTACTCATGCATAAGAATAGAATATATGTTCCTAGTTTTAGAGAACTGAGGAATTTGGTACTGAAGGAAATGAATGATGTTCCTTATGCTAGACATCTCAGTTACCAGAAAACAATTACAGCAGTAAGAAGCCATCTCTTTTGGCCAGGAATGAAGAAGGATGTTTCTGATTACATTGCTCGATGTATGGAATGTCAAAAGGTGAAGGCTGAGCATAGGCACCCAACGAGTTTGTTGTAGCCATTGCCAATTCCAGAGAATAAATGGGAAGTGATCACCATGGATTTCATCACAGGATTGCCCAGAATGAATAAGAAACATGATTCAATCATTGTGGTGGTTGACAAATTAACAAAGGCTGGTCATTTTGTGCCTGTGAAGACAACGCATACAACAACTAATATTGCAAAAATTTTCATGAAGGAAATTGCTAGGTTGCATGGGATAACTAGGACGATTGTCTCGAACAGAAATACAAAGTTTACCTCCAATTTCTGGAGGGGATTGTTTAAATTATTTGGCACAAATCTAAACTTTATCACAACATATCATCCCCATATAGATGGGCAAACAGAGAGAGTCAATCGAATAATTGAAGACATGTTGATAATGTATGTGATGGATAAGACATCTAAGTGGGAACATTACTTACACTTGGTTGAGTTTGCATATAACAATGGGTATCAAGATTCATTGAGAATGAGCCCTTTTGAGGCCTTGTATGGTAGGAAATGCAATATTCCAGTGAGCTAGGACAACCCAGCAGATAGAGTGGTACTTGGTCCGAAGTTGCTCAAGGACATGGAAGACTGGGTGGTCAGCATTAAGAGGAACTTAAAGGAAACTCAGGATAGATAGAAAGTTTATGAAGACAAGAACAAGACAGCTAGATAATTTAAAGTAGGGGATCATGTACTTTTGAAAGTGAAGCCCAAGAAAAACTCTTTGAAATTGGGTAGTTATTTATATCAACACAACAAGGGAGAAACATTCAAATCCCCATGCACACTCCAATCACTTCTGATTCCCCTTGTTATTTGGAGAGATATTTCTATGGGTTTCATTATTGGCTTACCTAATCGATCAATAATTCAGTCATCATGGTGGTATTCAATCGTACTTCCAAATATGGTCAATTATGTTCTCTTCAATACCCATTCACCACATCCACAATAGTTCAAATTTTCATGGATAATGTATTCAAACTTCATGGCATGCCTCATTCTATTGTCTCTAACAGAGATACAAGTTTCACTAGTAATTTTTGGCAATAATTGTTTAGGCTCCAGGGAACCTAATTGCATCTCATCACCTCCTATCATCCCCAGACTGATGTCCAAATGAAATTTTTGAACAAGTATTTAGAAACGTATCTACAGTGTTTTTCATCTGATAGAAAAAATCATTCGGATCAGTGGTTAACCCTAGTTGAGTGGTGGTACAACACCTCTTACCATTCAACTACTCACATGACTCTTTTTGAAGCAGTTTGTAGACAAAATCCACCATTGGTTCTCTTGTACATGTTAGGATTATTGAAGGTTCAAGAGGCTGAAAAAATTCTTACAATCTCAGAGGCCATTCTCTGTAGCCTAAAAGAAAATGTGTCCATGGCTCATAATTGCACGAAGCAACAAGTAAATCAAGGCCATTTCAAACGTCATTTCTTTGAAGGGGACAAGGTGTTTCTTTGTCTGCAACCTTATAAGAAGACTTCACTCAAGTTAAACATTGTCAGAAACTTGCTCCCAAATTTTATGGTCCTTATATCATTCTCAAACAAGTGGGGCCTGTGGCCTACTAGTTATCTCTTCCCAGTAATTCTAAGATCAATATTTTTTTCATGTTTCGTACTTAAAGAATGTGATTGGAACTAAGTGCTAACTCAAACCAGCCTTCCTAAGCTAGATTAAGAAGGTTCCATTTGGTTGTAGCCACAAGCATTCTTGAACCAACGAGAGCGTCACCTCCGTCAACACACCATCAAGGAAGTGTTAGTTCAACACACCATTCTGCAATAATTTCCTCATCTTAAGCCTTGAGGACAAGGTTTTTCTTCAAGGGGGTGGAATGTTAGGGACATAACCTCCCTAACCCCTCAATTAGGTAGAATAATATATTTTCCATGTAATAAAGTTTGGCATTAGTTAATAAGGCCTATTTAATAAATGTGAAC
>ML799321.1:253804-266086 GCA_009831015.1 Picea engelmannii
CAGTCTAGTACAGACCATTACATACATCAAACTGCCAACTGCACTCACATATGGAACATGAGACATGTCCTCCTCTTCTTCATGTGTCTTGGGACACTGATCCGCAGATAAATTTACACCAACAGGAATAGGAACCTTAACCGGTTTACATTCCTGCATATTAAACCTCTGCAATATTGTCTCTACATATTTTATCTGATTTAACTAGAGTTTCCTCCTTTTTCAATCTCTTTTAATTTCCATGCCCAAAATGAAATTTGAAGCACCAAGATCCTTCATGTCGAATTTAGAGGACAGCTGATTTTTCACATCTTGGATAATCTCCTTGTTGTTTCCTATCAGCAACATGTCATCCACATACAAGACCAAATAAATCAAATGATCACTAATTAATTTAGAATACACACAGTGATCCTCTTTGCTTCTTGTGAAGCCAAGTCCCAGCATATAAGTATCAATTTTTTGATACCACATCCTTGGTGATTGTTTTAAACCATACAGGCACTTTTTAAGCTTGCATACCATCTCCTTCTTTCCTTTCACAGCAGGAATGTTGTATTCACATCCATTTGTTTTATTTCAAAATCAAATGCAGCAGCAACAGATAAAATAAATCTTATTGATGCAGGAGTATCTCCCGAGACAAGCGAGCTAGTGCGGAATGCAAAAGACAGCTGGGCACACGCCAGCACAAATTTTTGAATTTTCCCTTGAAGTTGATGCACCAAATATAAATGAGATCATTTAATGAAGGCGCCTTGGTATAATGTAATCAGACCTTGAGCGCCCCTCTCTCGTCTAAAGTAGATGGAGGCATTTATAGCAGAAAATGTAAGTAGGTAGAATTTAATTCTAGATTAGACTATTTGAGAGAACAAGAGGGAAACAGGATATAGACACCCTCATTGTGCATTGTAACAAAAATTCAGGAAGAGTTAGAAGAATCCAGAACATAGAGAAGAGAAGCAGAGATCTGTGCAGAAACACCCATGTATAGTTATTTGGATTAATAGAAGAGTTTAATTCAAATTCATGGAGTTGTGTTTGTTTTCTGTGTATGTATGTTGAATGCTATTCTCATGAGTATTACTTCCTATTATGCATTTGCTATTATGATGTGTATATGATTTCATGTGTTGAGGTTGAATTCCGAGAGGAAGAGGAATGAGTTTCAATTGTTTCTCTATCTGAGCAAGGATTCCTGCAAGGAGTGCAGTTGAAGTCATCCACAAGGAGTGCGTTGACAGAAGGCTTGGATAGTCTAACTCTTGTTCTCATTCACTCAGAATTGAAATTGAGTTATACAAGCCGTGCAAGGAGTGCACAGGCTAAGGAGAGTCTCAGTCGTGAAACTGAGTGAAGTATTGAAGGACTCCTACTGTAGGTGTGCGCAGATTCAAAAGAACTCAACACTGGAAGTGTTTGAAACTGCCGCAAGGAGTGCGTGCAAGGACCCTCTTTGAGGTTGAAAGTGTGAGAAAGCTCCGGATTGATAAGGCTTTCAATTTCATCGAGAAGAAGCACAAAGAGGCTATGTCATGGAGTGTTTGAGCAGGCACTGCCAAGTTACGCGTAGGAGGACCAGCTTTCATAAAGAAATACTGGGTTCACTCATAGAAGACATCTAAGAGGAAGATAGACGATTAGGATCTTGTGGAGAAGATTGGAAAAACCCCGTCAACCGTTGGCTATGCCAAAGAAGCAAGGAGGCTACGGTCGCATTGGGAGTTCAAGCTCTAGGGGCCTTGAGCCGTTGGATCGTGGGTCAGTTACCAGCCAGTCGTCTGATCTGACAGGAGCTGCACGAGAGTTACCATTGGGATTCGAAGGATCGGTAGTCTCGTGGTCGAATGTTTTTCGACATTTGAAACCCCGAAGTCCCAGGAAGGTCTGTGTTTTCCGTTAGTTGGACACGTGGTGGATATCGAGGTGTCAGGAGTTTTGGAAACCAGAAGTCCTATGGATAGGAGGTCGGGGAAGTCCGTAGTGAAAACCCTGGCATAATATGAGCCGTTCGTTTGGGAAGACAGGTGTCAGGAATCCGGAGAGAGTCAGGAATCAGCGTATCGGAGTTCCTAAGGACAAGAAAGTTGGTACATTACAAGTCTCGAAAACCCAGAGAAATCGGGACCGTCCATCAAAGGAGGACGCATGGCAATAATCAGCGCCATTGGGGAAAGTCCCGACAAGGAGGACGTCCATCGGTGTTGGATCATCAGGATATCGGGGATCCCGGTGACAAAGTGTTTATGCACTTTGGTTTCGTGAAGACTGAAACCTCGATAAAAAGGAAGGTGCCACAGTGTGGCTAGCTGTCAGCACATCAGAAAGGAGGGAAGCACCATTGTGGGGGCCAGCTGTTAGCAAATCGGAAAGTCGGGATTCGAGGAATCGGGAATCTCATAGGCAAGTGTTTTTCATCATTTGAAACCACATAGCCTCGACGAGGGATAAGACTGTGGTCAAGGGGACAACAGTCATATGGGCCAAAGCCTATAGCCAAGAAGGCTAATGCGTAAAGGGTGCATCGAGATTCGAGGGATCGTGAATCCTAAGGGTGAGTGCAATTTGGCATTAGAAATCTCGAAACCCCAACGGGAGTTATGACTGTGGTCATATAGAAATGGTCACATGGACCAGGAGCCTATAGCCAGGAGGGCTAATGGGAAATTGAGAGCATCAGGATTTTGACGCCAAAAACCCTGATGTGGAGGAATATAAGGTTGTGTTCTTGTGGAAAATAGTCACGTGGGTCTGAAGGCTTAGCCAGGAGGGATAAGAAAACAAAGGAGCATATCGGGGATCGGGGATCAGCAAACCAAATTGTTTGGACATTTCAAGTGTCAAAATACCGATTGGAGGAACCCCAATCACAAAGGATAACGCCAGTGTTGATTTATCGATAGAACAAAGGGAGATCCATTGAAGAGTTGTTGTGGGTGGAAAATTTCTCGATAGGGAAATAGAAGAACATTTTAGTTCTTTGGGCCGAGGAAGGAGGAGAGATCCTATGAGCGAACGTGCCCTGGGTGGCATGCCTGCGTCAAGTGGTATCAGAGCTTAGAAAAGATCCTTTGCTTTCTGTAGCAAAGAAAAAGGAGAATTCACCATGCTTCCAGGGAGAAGGGGTAGACAATCACCTGGTCCAGAGGAGGAAATGGAATTGTCCAGAGAAAGAGGTAGGCAAGTGCAGAATCCTAACATAGAGAGAGAAATGCGTAATCTTCGTGCCAGAATGGAGGACATGGAGACATCACAAAGGCGTAAAGCTAATGTAGGAGATATCAGTGAGTCCAAAAATGAAGATGATGTTGGACATGGAGAAGAATAAATCCCAGCGGAAGATGTAGCAACTGAATGCTTATTTAAAGTTGTTGCAAGAATGAGTGCAAAGGTGAAAATGGACGTTTCATTTTATGAGGGAAATCTAGATGTAGAAGAGCTTCTAGATTGGATTAGAGCTCTAGACACTTACTTCGACTATGAAGATATCGAAGAGGACAAGAAGTTCAGGCATTCCATCATAAGATTAAAAGGACATGCAACCTTTTGGTGGGATGAACTTCAAGCTGATAGGCGTTGCCAAGGTAAGCAGAAAATTAAGAGCTGGGACAGGATGATTGCAAAGATGAAGGCAAAATTCATCCCCAGGGACTATCAAATTTCTCTGTTTAGGAGAATGCAGAACCTGAGGTAGAAGCTGATGACAGTAAAAGAGTATACAGAGGAATTCTATCAATTGAACATCAGGGCGGGTCATCGGGAGACCGATAATGAGAAAGTGGCCAGGTATAAGAATGGCTTGAGATATGAGATTCAAGATGAGATGAGTATGGCAACCATCCGAACAGTAGAGGATGCTTATCAAATGGCTTTGAAAGTGGAAGAGAAGCTGGATTGAAAGAAAAGTCAAAGAGGTCGAGGCAGAAGTCAACCCAGAGGCATATCAGTTGCCCAGGAAAGAAACCAAAAGCCTAGGGACGACTGGAAGAAACCTCAGACTTGGACGGAGAGAGGTGGAAGTTCACAGTGAGGGCGATATGCTGAGCAAAGAGAACAACATACTGAGCAGAGAGGAGGATATGCTGATAACAACACTTTTCCTCGCACCCGAGGTAGAGGAAGAGGAAGAGGTGGAGTAATTACATGCTTCACATGTGGAAATAATGGGCACAGGTCCTTCGAGTGTCCAGAGAAAAAGAAAGAAACTGGAGAGACTCACATCACCGAGGCACAGAGGTGATATGTTGAGGCAGAATACGCTGAAGGCAGAAGATTGTTGGAGATGCAGAAACTCCTTTTGACGCCAGAGAAGGAGATGGAGAATTCAGCGCATAGGAACAATCTTTTTAGGACTTCTTGCAAGACCAAGGGTAGAGTGTGCAAGGTCATTATGGACAGTGGAAGAACAGATAATCTCATTTCAACCGAGATGGTAGATAAGCTGGAGCTAGAGACAACTGATCACCCGAGTCCATACAAAGTTTCATGGATACATAAGGGACATTAGGTAAATGTCACTAAACAGTGCTTAGTTGACATTAAGATAGGAGGATATAATGACAAGATTTTATGTGATGTTATTCCTATGGATGTTTGTCATCTATTGTTGGGTAGACCATGGAAATATGATAGAAATGTGATCCATGATGGGAGGATGAACACATACACCCTGGAGAAGAATGGGAGAACCCATATGTTGCATCCAATTGAGGATAAAGAGGTGAAGTCGGAAGTAAGAAATACAATACTTCTCATGAGTGGGAAGAAACTTCTTATGGAGGTTAAGAAGAAGGAGGATCCACAATTCTTTGTGGTCAGAAAATCGAGAATTGCTCTCACTAGCACAAGAGTGGATGATTTGCCAGAAGAAGTTCAGGGACTGCTGGAAGAGTTCGTTGATATTGTAGTGGACGAATTACCTTGTTCATTGCCACCAATCAGGAGTGTGATTCATCATATAGATCTCATACCAAGAACTAGTTTGACAAACAAAGTCGTGTACAGATTGACGCTGCAGGTGAATGAAGAGGTCAAAAGACAAGTCCAAGAGTTGTTGGACAAAGGTTTGGTCAGGGAAAGCTTGAGTCCATGTGTTGTTCTGACAGTACTCAGTCCGAAGAAAAACAGAGGCTGGAGTATGTGCACTGATTCAAGAGCCATTAACAAGATAACTATCAGGTATAGATTCCCATTGCCAAGAATGGATGATCTAATGGATTTCTTAAGTGGAGCAATTTTTTTTTCAAAGATAGATTTGAAGAGTGGATATCAACAGATTCGTATGAGAGAAGGTGATGAATGGAAAGCAGTATTCAAGACAAATGAAGGTTTGTATGAATGGCTTGTTATGTCGTTTGGCTTAAAAAATGCGCCAAGTACCTTTATGAGGTTGATGAATGAAGTCCTGAAGGATTTCATCAAAAAAATTGTCATCGTATATCTGGATGATATACTGATTTTCAGTAAAATGAAGGCTGAACATCTGAAGCATTTGGCCATTGTGGTGAAGAAACTACAATAGGAGAAGCTGCTGATAAACATGAAGATGTCCGCATTCATGAAGACAAAAATCATTTATTTGGGGTTTGTTATTTCGGCAAATGAGTTGAGGATGGATCCAGATAAGGTGGAGGTAATCAAGAATTGGCCATCATCGAGGAACATATTTGAGGTGAGAAGTTTTCATGGATTGGCTAGTTTCTACCGAAAATTCATCAGGAATTTCAGTGGGATTAGTGCAACAATGATGGATACAGTGAAGAAAAGACATAAATCTTTTCACTAGACTGAAGAGGCTAAGAAGAGTTTCAATTTGTTGAAATGGAAGGTTACGGAACAACCAATTCTGGTGTTGCCGGATTTTCAAAAGACAATTCAGGTAAAATGTGATGCAAACGGGTTTGCAATAGGAGCGGTCTTAAGTCAAGATGACAGACCAATTGCATATTTCAGTGAGAAGCTGAATGAGGAAAAAGAAAAGTACTCCACGTATGATAAGGAATTCTATGCCATCATCGAGGCATTGAAGAAATGGAGGCACTATTTGATTCTGAAGGACTTTGTTTTATATAGTGATAACCATGCATTACAATTTGTGAATCAACAGGAAAATTTGAATCAGGGGCATGTTAAGTGGGTTGAATACATGCAGAATTTCACTTTTGTAATAAAAAATATTTCTGGTACTGCTAACAAAGTTGTTGATGCTTTGAGCAGGAAGTGTTTGTTTTTGTAGGAGTTCAAAGTCCAGACATTAGGCTTCGATTGATCCAGGTGGATATCGGTGTCCACCCACCTTTTCCAAATGGCTCAAAACAGTTTTCTGGCCATTTTGGCAATTTACTATTTTTAGCAGGTTTTAACTTCCGAGGCCATTTTGAGGGTCCAAATGAAGGTTTTTCGAGATTGAGGATCTCAATAATATCCGAAGGAATGATTGATCCCCCAAAATGAATCTCCTCGAAAATACCTTTCCAACAAGCTATCACATGCCTAAAACAAAGATCGTATGCAAAAGTTACGACCTCGAGAAGTTGATGTACTCACTTACCCAAATGGGGCCCACATGACTTTTGGTGCTTCATCTCCTAGGGTTAGGTTTCTGGATGTATAGGAATTTTGGCATTACCATTTATTTAAAAGGGCCTTCAAAGACTCATTGTAATAATCTTCTTGTGAATGCGAGTAGCCGTCACATCTGTTCTCAGAGATAAGCTGCCACCATTCTAGCGAGACTTTCACCCTGTATTTTTACAGTCTTTGTACATTTCTCTGATTAATAGAAATCGTGTATTACTATATATCTATGTTTATGGTTGCATCTTTGATATATTTTTATTATATTATTGAATATCTGCAATATCTTTGTGCATTTCTTTATTATATCTCCGCTCTCATTTTGTGCCGAAAATAATCCAAATCAGTGGTATCAGAGCAGGCTGCTCTTGATTGTTTTTCAGTGCATGTCCCCGACGAGGTCTGAGTATAGCAAGTTGGATCTAGAGCTTGTCTCTCTTGAGGACAATCTCTCTCACACACCCAAGAAACCATCAATGGTGGAAGAAAATAAAAACGATGAAGCAGATGATCCTATCAGTATGTTGCTTGAGCAAGCTCTCACGCGACAGAGGGATGAAATGATGGAGAATTTTTCCCACATCCTTCAACGTCTACTGATAGAATCAGGTGCATCTTCATCAAGCGACCACTTTGGAGGCACCTCACCTTTCAAGGTACAGGTTAATTTTGATATTCCCGTATTTGAAGGTCAAATAGATGCAGATGCCCTAGATAAATGGTTAAATCTACTAGAAGGTTATTTCTCTGTTCATAATTTTTCAGACAAGGAAAAGATCACCTTCACACTCCTTAAGGATCTCCCCCATGTCAAACATTGGTGGGAAAATTACTGGGAGCAGAGTTACACAAAGGATTCTGGAATATATGGGGCCGAGCCCACTTGGGAATTTTTTGTGGATGCGATAAAGGAACAGTACTACCCTGTTGGAAACTATGAGGACCAGTACATGAGATGGACCACACTACGGCAAGAGAAGGGCCAATCAGTTCTAGAGTTCACCAATAGCTTCCATACCTTGTGCACCAAGCTGGGTATCAAAGACTCTGAACGACATTTGGTTCTGAAATACCGTGGGGCTCTACACAGATACATCCAAATTGAAATGGATTTTTTGGACATCCCATCACTCGGTGTTGCCTATCGATATGCTATTAAAATCAACTAGAAATTTAAGCACTAGAACAAATGGGAGTTCAGGTCTGCAAATCCACAACAACCAAAGTATGAAAAATGCAACCCTAACAAACAGTCTCCCAAAAACTAGTCCAAGCCACAGGAAAATAAGGGTCATGGGAAGACAAAGAAGGACACTGGAAAATGGTGCGATTTCCACAAATCCCCCTGGAACAACACCGACGAATGTCACTCAAAAACAGTCATTGGTGGCCAAGATCAAAGATAAGGAGCCAAACCCTGATTTAGAATGTGATTACGAAAATACTGATAAAAGACAGATCATCGACGTAGACCCCACTGCTATTGTCGCGACTGCAACAATTCAACTAGAAGAACCAATAGATACAGAAGAGGGGGAGTGCCTTTTTCATTCACAGATGTTGGTGAAGGGGACCCCGCTGCATTTTATTGTTGATAGTGGAAGCCAGAAGAACCTCATATCAATAGAGGTCGTCAAACAGTTGGGATTGTCAACAACACCACACCCGCAACCTTACAACATTGGGTGGCTTCGCCAAGGACGAGATCTTCATGTCAGCCAGCAGTGTCGATTTTCATATGGCATCCAACCCTTCAAGGATGAGGTATTATGTGATGTTGCCCCACTGGATGTTTGTGGAAATGCCATCCTATCTATGAGTCTTGACCCCGTAGTGTCATTATTACTCTGGGGGGTCATCTCTACAGGATACCAAAGGTAGTTCCAACTACTGCCCCACCTAAACAGTGCCACAAGTAAGTATCTCATACTACAAAATTCATGTTCTCCACAATCTGTTCAAAGGGTGAACAGAAGGATACTGCAGCCACCACAACTTCGGCCAAAGAACCTTCTATCCAATAGAAGCAGGTCGACAAGGTTGCAGCAAAGCATGAAGATTCCTTCTTCACGTAGTCATCTAAAATATCCAGACTGGTTAAAAAGGTCCAAACCTTCCAGCCACAGGTTCCTGACAAATTTCCACAAACTAAGCAGGGTGACTTCTCCAGCAAGACAAATAGCTCACCAAGATGCAGATTCAACAAATGATTTTCCCTCTCCCTCGGGAACTCAACACAATGGATACCATTGCTTCCTAAGGAGGGAGGATTGATCCAGATGGATATCAATGGGCACCTACCATTTCTAAATGGCTCAAAACAGTTTTCTGGCCATTTTGGCAATTTACTATTTTTAGCAGGTTTTAACTTCCGGGGCCATTTTGAGGGTCCAAATGAAGGTTTTTCGAGATAAAGGTTCTTAGTGATAGTTGAAGGCATTATTGAGCCCCCAAAATTAATCTCCTCAACAATACCTTTCCAACGAGCTATCAAATGCCTAAAACGAAGATCATATGCAAAAGTTACGACCCCGAGAAGTTGATGTACTCACTTACCCAAACGGGGCCCACTTGACTTTTGGCGCTTCATCTCCTAGGGTTAGGTTTTTGGATGTCTAGGACTTTTGGAATTCTCATTTATTGTAAAAGGGCCTTCAAGTCTTCATTGTAATCATCTTCTTGCGAATGCGAGTAGACATCACATCTCTTCTCAGATATAAGTTTCCACCATTCTAGCGAGTCTTTCACTCTGTGTTTTTACAGTCTCTGTACATTTCTCTAATTAATAGAAATCGTGTATTACTGTATATCTATGTTTATGGTTGCATCTCTGATACATTTCTGTTATATTATTTCATATCTGCAATATCTCTGTTCATTTCTTTATTATATCTCTGCTCTCATTTCGTGCCGAAAATAATCCAGATTAGTGGTATCAGAGCAGGCTGCTCTAGATCATTTTTCATAGCATGTCCCCGAAAATGTCCGAGTATAGAAAGTTGGGTCTCAAGCTTGTCCCTCTCGAGGACAATTTCTCTCGCACACCCAATAAACCCTCAATGGCAGAAGAAAAGAAAAACGATGGAGCAGACGATCCTATCAGTCTGTTTCTTGAGCAAGCTCTCACGCGACTGAGGGACGAAATGATGCTGAATTTTTCCCACATCCTTCAACGCCTGCCGATAGCACTAGGCACATATTCATCAAGCGACCACTTTGGAGGCACCTCACCTTTCAAGGTACAGGTTAATTTTGATATTCTCATATTTGAAGGTCAAATAGATGTAGATGCCCTAGATAAATGGTTAAATTTGCTAGAAGGTTATTTCTCTGTTCATAATTTTTCAGACAAGGAAAAGATCACCTTCGCACTCCTTAAGGCTCTTCCCCATGTCAAACATTGGTGGGAAACTTACTGGTAGTAGAGTTCCATAGAGGATTATGGAATATATGGGGTCGAGCCCACTTGGGAATTTTTTGTGGATGCGGTAAAGGAACAGTACTACCCTGTTGGCAACTATGACGACCAGTACATGAGATGGACCACACTACGGCAAGAGAAGGGCCAATCAGTTCCGGATTTCACCAATAGCTTCCATACCTTGTGCACCAAGCTGGGTATCAAAGACTCTCAACGACATTTGGTTCTAAAATATCGTGGGGCTCTACACAGATACATCCAAACTAAAATGGATTTTTTGGACATCTCATCACTCGGTGTTGCCTATCGATATGCTGTTAAAATTGAGCAGAAATTTAAGCACTAGAGAAAATGGGAGTTCGGGTATGCAAATCCAAAACAACCAAAGAATGACAAAGACAACCCTAACAAACAGTCTCCCGAAAACTAGTCCAAGCCACAGGAAAAGAAGGGTCATGGGAAGACAAAGAAGGACACCAGAAAATGGTGCGATTTCCACAAAATCCCCTGGCACAACACCGATGAATCTCACTCAAAATAGTCATTGGTGGCCAAGATCAAAGACAAGGGGCCGAACCCTGATTCAAAATCTGATTTTAAAAATACTAGTAAAAGAAAGATCATCGGCGCAGACCCCACTACTATTGTCGCGACCACAACAATTCAACGCCATGCTAGCCATATATGTGGAAACACCATGCTATCTATGAGTCTCGAACCCGTAGTGTCATTATTACTCTGGGTGGTCATCTCTACAGGATACCAGAGGTAGTTCCAAATACTGCCCCACCTAAACAGTGCCACAAGGTAGTATCTCATACTAAAAAATTCATCTTCTCCACAATCTATTCAAAGGGTGAACAGAAGGATACTGCAGCCATCACAGCTTCAGCCAAAGCACCTTCTATCCAAAAGAAGCAGGTCGACAAGTTTGCAGCAAAGCATGAAGATTCCTTCTGCACACAGTCATCTAAAATAGCCAGACTGGTTAAAAAGGTCCAAACCTTCTAGCCATAGGTTCGTGACAGACTTCCACAAACTAAGCAGTGTGACTTCTCTAGCAAGACAAACAGCTCACCAAGATGCAGATTCAACAAATGCTTTTCCCTCTCCCCCAGGAACTCAATGCAATGGATACCATTGCTTCCTAAGGAGGGAGGATTGATACAGATGGATATTGGTGGCCACCCACCTTTTCTAAATGGCTCAAAACATTTTTCTGGCCATTTTGGCAATTTACTATTTTTAGCAGGTTTTAACTTCTGGGGCCATTTTGAGGATCCAAATGAATGTTTTTCAAGATAGAGGTTCTCAATGATATCCAAAGGTATGATTGATTCCCCAGAATGAATCTCCTCCACAATACCTTTCCAACGAGCTATCACACGCCTAAAACGAAGATTGTATGCAAAAGTTACGACCCCGGGAAGTTGATGTACTCACTTACCCAAACGGGGCCCACTTGACTTTTGGCGCTTCATCTCCTAGGGTTAGGTTTTTGGATGTCTAGGACTTTTGGAATTTCTGTTTATTGTAAAAGGGCCTTCAGAGCCTCATTGTAATCATCTTCTTACGAATTCAAGTAGTCGTCACATCTCTTCTCAGAGATAAGCTGCCACCATTCTAGCGAGTCTGTTACTCTGTATTTTTACAGCCTCTGTACATTTCTCTGATTAATAGGAATCATGTATTACTGTATATCTATGTTTATGGTTTCATCTCTGATACATTTCTATTATATTATTGAATATCTGCAATATCTCTATGCATTTCTTTATTATATCTCCGCTCTCATTTCGTGCCGAAAATAATCTGGATCAGTGGTATCAGAGAAGGCTGCTCTTGATAGTTTTTTAGTGCATGTCCCCGACGAGGTCCGAGTATAGCAAGTTGAGTCTCGAGCTTGTATCTCTCGAGGAATATCTCTCTCACACACCCAAGAAACCCCCAATGGTGGAATAAAAGAAAAGCGATGGAACAGACGATCCTATCAGTCTGTTGCTTGAGCAAGCTCTCACGCGATAGAGGGATAAAATAATGGAGAATTTTTCCCACATCCTTCAATGCCTGCCGATAGCATCAGGTGAATCTTCATCAAGAGACCACTTTGGAGGCACCTCAGCTTTCAAGGTACAGGTTAATTTTGATATTCCCATATTTGCAGGTCAAATAGATGCAGATGCCCTAGATAAATGGTTAAATCTGCTAGAAGGTTATTTCTCTGTTCATAATTTTTCAGACAAGGAAAAGATCACCTTCGCACTCCTTAAGGCTCTCCCCCA